>JAXGGS010043777.1:0-23459 GCA_035585475.1 Armandia brevis | reverse complement strand
TCAGAGGATGGAAGGGGGGGGGGGGTGTGGCAAGATGAAATTTCTACTTGTTCAAATTACATAGGTTGCAGCTGTGAAATATGGACAACCATGGCAAACCAACATATACCTCCACTTCTTCATATTGTGGTAATTAATAATATAAAGAAAATAAGAACCACCAGGTCTAACAATTGGCAGAATAGGGAAAAAGGACAAGTCACTGATATATCATAGGGGGGTGTTGGAAACCGAACTCAATTCATGAAATACTTTTAAATATAAATTTTTTGGCAGAAATGTGTCTCCATAGAGTGGTTTTGGCCATGTGATCTTCATTCTGGTCACACTCGTCCCTGTTCCAGTGAAAGCGAACTCTGTACTGGGTGTCACCATCTCTACCTCTGCCACATCCTCTTCCGCCTCTGCCTCTCCCTCTACCACCTCCTCGACCTCGGTTAAAGTCTCTAGGCTGCGCTGCAGAAGAAGCTGGTGGAAACCTGGCCTGGTAGCTTTCTCGGAAGCGTCCTTCAAAATAAGCCCGTGTGCAGTTTGTCTTCTTTTTTCGTTCCAATCTTGTGGGGCTGAGATAGACATATTTTCCCATTCTTTAAAGACAGTATGTAGCGAGTCTCTGTTAATATGCCATGGGGAATCTTCTCCTTCCTCCATGCCTTCCACCACAAAGGAGACTTGATCAGGCAACATAGATAGTTGGGGAATGTAAGAAAGTTTTACCCTAACCATCATCAACATGCCCTGCCAAAACTCATTTTCCGTGATATTGGTAGGGTCGCATTTGGGTTTGTCATCAAGCCAATGGATCATCTCATGAGGCCGTACAACCGTTCTGGCTGTGTGATCTACACACCGTCTAGTCATACCCGATTTTAACTGCGCCCTTTTCCTCATCGACTCATCACTCATACCCGATTCTGACAAAAAAGAATCTGCGAATTGTGAAGCACACTGATTCATTCTCATAGAATCAGCTAAAGCGTGAGACCTATCAGACGGATTAGCATCAGGCAAAACGCCAACCTTAGCATATCTAAGTTGGACGCTGAAATCAGTGAAGCTCTGACATCGTCAGACAGACCGGGGATATGAGAAGATTTTTTAGGACTAAGATCAGACTTCTTCAGAGACAGAGCTGAAGATCTATTTCTTCTGTTCGCCGAGGGTTTATCTTCCTACTCCTTGAAACATCTCGATTCTCAGCATCTTGTTCTCGTCTCATTCTCTGTAAGTAATCTTCATATGATTCCCTCACGCCCACATCATTGTGATCAAACTATTCAACATCCTCTTCTGACCGATCGAAATCATTGAAGTCATATTGTTCTCGTCATCAGATAAATCATTCAATGCCTCCTGTGCCGTTTTAGGAACAAACGCCGGGTCACTAGTATCATCCTTAGATCTACCAGGTAACATATGATTTTTCTAACGAGATGGGGAAGTGGTTTTGGACCTAGGCTGAGAGTGGATTTTTGTAAACGTGGAAATAGCAGACCAAAGGAGCAGACTTCTGTAACAACAAATCAATCTTCTGATCAAGATTGGCCTTAAATTCGTTCAAATCAGCTCTCAACTCCTGCTTCAAAGCATCATCGCGAGATTTGTCAGACAAAGATAAAACTAATTCCTGATTCTCTTTCTGCAAGACTAATAACTGATTCTCCTGCAACTCTTGTAACTGCTTAAAAGTGGGAATCTGCAAATCAGCTACCGTATCCCGAATTTTCTGCGAAATACTAATCTCTGCAATTCTAGCTTGATCAACCACCAGTTTTTCTTTTTCAAGCTGTAACCTTTGAGATTCAGAATCTAACACCGACTTCTTAGTCAACTTTGACTTTGTAATAATTCCTGTACTTAAAAACACCGAACAAAGCTACCTCATATGTATAACATTGATCACACATACCTAAAAGCCGATAATAGAGGGGTGACTGGATCAGAGCGTGGAAAGAGTTGGAATAACTACCGAATACCAGTTAACTGGATTGAGAGTAAAAATCTCACTACACTTCTCTACCAGCAGACGACACACAATAGAATGAGAATAAAACAAAGAAACGAATAAAGGACACAAAAGGGATACTCACGAACAGAGAACCACTATCAACCGCCGGAAAACTTGACACTGCTGTATGGAATTACAGAAACCACGAAAGTGAAAATGTCCTCGTTCTCAAAAACTCAGACAATGTTCACAAAATGTCCTTTTGCACGAAATGAAATCCAAGAATTCATCCACAAGTGAGAATATGTTCCTGTTTACTACCAAAGTAAACTCCATAAAGAAAAAAATTATTGTGTAAATTCACTATTATTCTTAAAATTCTAAGCTGAATGTTTCGATCGCGTCTACATAAAGTTAACGGTGAATTCTGTTAAGTGAAATGTTTATGTTTCGTAGTTACAGGAAGTGACGTATATGATGACGTATGACACTTATTTGTCTTGTGAACCAACATCGGTCACGTTATTACAGTGTAAGACGAAAGGTTATATTACGTAACATAGATTAATGTATGAAGTATTTATCCTGTCCAGATAAGCTACATTTAGACGCGTCAAAATTACATTTTATCCATGGAATCCAGCAGCTACGGCGAAGTAGTGTATGGCTGGCCACTCACTGGAAACTTGCCGGACACATAATTTCACGGGTGGGCCGTGAAATTTGAACAACTATGTCCATATTTCACGGATGGGGACACACGTGATAATTTTTAATGTACCTATGAAATCCGGACAACGTTGTATATATTTCACGGCCTACCCGTGAAATTATGTGTCCGCTCCATGACATTTGAACAATGTTGTCCAAATTTCACAGGTACAGCAACATTACATGTGACAATCATACATACACTCCGAACCTTAATCTAGGTATGTCACCTTCAAGAAAAATTTAATTCTCCTCACCAATCCTTTTTCTTGAAGTCAACGCACAACAAACCCTAAAATTGTGCCAATAATGCCACCCCCATTTTCCAAATGTAAGATTTAAAAAAACATGGCGCCCCCTCTTTTTCCAAATGATAATAATAAACACCTGTCCCCGGCACTGAGTCCCTTTCAAGCAAAATAAAAGCTTGAGAAACAAATCAATCAATCGGTGTAGCCTTAACATGCTTTACTGAGAAGTCAAATGAGTTGTTTCGTCTCAGATATTACATCACATCGAAATGAACAATGGGATGTTGTGTTCTATGTGTCAACGTTTTCTTTATAGACACAAAAATCGAGATTTTATTCTTATTCCCTTTGGTGTGTGAAGTTGTTTCGGATGGTGTTAATTTGATGAAACGGGTTAGTCTGAAATTGAAGCCTCTAAGCAGCAAGGGTAAAATTATCGATTCAAGTCGTTCGTGTACGAACCCGATGCTCGTCTGACCCATGACATTTCAGGGATCTATCTCAACCCGTGTTGCCCAATCCCTAACCAAAGTAGAAAATATGTATCATAATTTTGCAAATCACAGCGCCCATTCAATATTGTTCATAAGGACGTCTGAAACACCGTCAGTAGTCAGGGCTCTGTATGGGTGAACCCTCCTCTTATCCTTACCTAAACTTTATTCAGACGTCAATAACTTACGACTTCAATGTAATATAATGAAAATATTGTATATAATCGATAACAAATAGAATCTATTCATAGATATGATGCCACATATTCAACTGTATTCTATGCAGCTGGGCCCGGGCAGGATAGCATTTGTTAAATTATATATTACATGGCGTAAACATTAGTAAACTAGACACATCTTCAATGTTTAAACACGGTCTCGACAACTACCCATGGAAGTCCTTGTGATTATCATGGGTTCTCGTTGTATCAATTAACTCAATGACATTTAAAACTATTTACAACCAAACAGAATGCTTTAAATCGTAAGTAGCTAGTATTAACCTTTCAAGCAATTCTTAGCAACACGTTATATCTATACTTGTATACGCTGATTTGATAGGTAAGGATTATTATGATTGATTGTAATATATAGTTTGGATCTCTATGCGAGTGAGATGTATGTAATTGGCGCACCGAAACAATTTAACATAAAATATGATGGGTAAACATCCGACACGAATGATGTTTTATCATGCAATCACGCTTAAGCTAATCCCCTAAGTTTATCAGACAGCGCGGCACTTATAAAATAACGCTCACGATGCACATCCTGTAAGTAAGATTGGACGTTCGTACTTTTAGGCCGAAAAATACTAAGATAGCTCAAGATAAAGTAAGTTTTGATTTTATTTATTCAAACTGTATATGTTGATTGTTTATGTTCATATAACAACTTTACCTCAACCTGTGATTGCCAACGAGCACTGGAGACTCACTGACCGCAATATCATATCAAGGTAATTACTAGAGGCCACACCATACCTATTATAAACATCGTGTCAGGTCCGATCCTGAATAAACGTATCTGTACACCTTCACTTGGCCGCTTTGAAAACTTGGTGGCGTTATAAATCAAACGCAATGTTCACAAAACGGGTTGATGCACGCTGCCAACATGACAGCAATGTCCGACGACAGTAGAATCAAACTACCTATGGAGTATACAGAATGTATGGTGCCAAATGTGTCTTTTTGGTGCAATAGCTGGTGCATGATGTTCCTTCGCCGACCTGTTTACCCAGTCGATGAAGATCATAATATTATATAAAAACGCCTCACATATTTCGGTACCCAGAAATATATTTGTGTAATTCAAATCCTTTACCTGTGAAAACATATTATGCAAGACAAAATTGCGTTATCAGTAAACAAACTTATTTTGGTCCTGAACAAATAATTATGACATTGTCAATTATGATTTTACAATGATAACTAGCTGCAATACAAATACAAGGTAGCCATATGTTTATGGTTAAATGCTACCCTTTGTAATATGTCGGCGCTGCATTAATGGGTTATATACATTTTCTGGTAAACTAGAACAGTTTGAAATCTGTATGGTTCCACGCGCGTCTTAATCATCCCCTGTCTCGATCAATTCCAATCAAGGGTTTGATTCTAGACTATACTTCCACTTCATGTTAAATGTGCTATTTTGAGGAACTTGCCTCGCATGCACATGGACCGAACAATTTAAACAATCGACCGCCTCAGGAAAACAATAGATTAACAAAAAGAGTATGATGTATGTCAGTTATTGTACATTTATTGTACATTTAGACTCAAATTCTGGATTACGCTAATCACATGTCGGATTGATTTTCACAAATATATTACTATTCGGTCAATCCACATTGACTGGTCCCAGTATAGGCGACTACATAATAGGGCCAAGCTCATCTGATGATTTGCAAAATATAGAGAAGCATGCTTTCTTAGAAATCCAACAATGTTGAAGGATATACTTGACTACCAATTGACATATTAAGTGATTCTTGGAAACTAACTATTTGTACCACCCTCAATCATATCAAGAAGTGTACTTATCATTTATCTAGTCTTTTGACATATATAGGTCTTGATACTATATACATGTGATGATTACTGGCTTAACAGAGAATTTCATATCATGAATGCGGTGTCATGACTAGCATAGCATCAAACATATTTTTATATCAAAACACAAAATAGGAACATTATGAATGATGATCGCGACTGGCGTTATCAGCATATCTAACCAAAGTTGATATCTACAATGGGTCTTAAGTAAACTGTAATGTCATTTATGAGTTTAAAGTCTGACAGGTGCTATGTTATTTAACGCGAAATTTAGGACTAACAAAAGCAATTTTTACTTCTATCAGGAATTCCATACTTATCGCCCATGAAGTACCAGGCGCACGAGTTTTTGGGTCATGATAACAAATATGACAAATGCTCCGATGATAATCAACATTAATATAGGCATAATAACATAAAAAGAAGTGTTAACCTTTGTTTTATCAGAGATGTGCATTGGTCCACTTTCTTCGTCTGTATAAGCGACAGGCAACGCTATCTTCCCTGGAATGACAAAACGTCTTTGTTTTAACCTTGTTAACCTAACTGCATCATTAGAATATAACCACACAGCTACATATAGCAGGAATCATACATTGTCATACCCTCGATCTATTTCAATTAGAAAAATTCAATATCAGATCGCACTGTACTAATTAAGAGTCACTCTAATTGTTTGTATATTCAAATGAAAAAATTCAATTGCAAGACATTATTCGTTATACTATTAAAATGGTAACAGTGTCTTCATTCGGAAAGTTAATTCAGCATTCCGAAGGGTGCCATACATGCATACCGAACTCTAATATACTTATTGCACCGTCCTGATAAACCAAATTCTCCTCACCAATCCTTTTTCTTGAAGTCCACGCGCTAGTATCTGACGTGAAATTCGACCCGTCCTCAGCGCCGGAGCAAGCTGCAGCTATTATAGTGCTCTCCGCCTCAAAACATTCCTCATGAGAACTGATGTAACCATGGCCGCTTATCGAGATGTTCCACGAGTAAGTCATGCGGGGGCGCATCGATTTGGAGAGTGATGTCGATTTTACTACACAACACCAGCTAGACATGTGGCGCTCAATTGTAGCTTTTCTCGGTTTGCCTGGAATGTAAGTTAATATCCCTTGCTAGATATTTTCATATACATGAAGAGCTTTTAGGGACATCCCAAAACGGAATACACTGAACTAATTCACTAAAATAATATGAACTCAGTGACAATTGTCTGAGTGACCTACCGTACACGAAGAGGGTTTTGTTTCCTACAATAGTTGCATCGTTTGAAATCTGATACAAACCGGCGTCCTCCACTCGGACATGTCTGATTCTTACTCCAAATGTTGACTTTCGATCACCTATAGGCTCGGTATTGTTGATAATATGCTGCACATTGCCAAACACATATTCTGCTACAACTATCGGATGAGGTCTTGCTTTCTTGATGGTGATGATGTCAGACACATTTGCGTCTTTAAGTGTCCACAAAATGTCTTCAGATTTCCCTTCCCCACCCTTTATAATTTCTCGCTGATTGGATTCGCATAGGATGGAACCTGCCAACAACAGGCTGGTACATAATAAAATCCGCATTTTGACTGGCATTGAATTTGACCTGCGGTAAAATAATGATTCCTCTTATTATTTGAAATGTGAAGACAATAGTGCGTATGAAGAATAGAATCGGGCTATATATGCAACTTTCATATAATTGCACAATTCCACCTAGCAGATTCAGGATCACCATCTATCACGATGGAGTCAACTGACAGCTGTCAGCTGATAGCTTTCTCCGAGAAGGCGAATTAATTTTCATGGAATCCAACTTGTAATCGATATAAAAATTTGAGTATGTTTGCCAACAATTAAATTGTCATACACATGCAGCTATATTCTGTATCATAATGGCACTGTTACGAACGAATGCTGACATTTTGCTTTGTGTGACATGTGAACAGACACGCCTCATTTACATTTAAAACTCAATACGTTACTATCTTGGTGACCAAATAGCGTCAACTTTCGTTATACGTTAACGACTAATAGGTGGTTAGAATAAAAATAGTAGTATAGCTTTCGCAAATTAACATACGGAGTGGTTATAGGGTCGATCGTTATCAACCGATGACTTTTGTTGGCTGTGTACATACTCCCTGAATTGATAAACCCACATATGTGCTTAGCATGACAGTTATGATATCAAAAGACGTTTAGCTGCTACTGAGTCGTGAAACTCCCACCTACGCTATATTTAATTCTTCCTGGAATTCAGCACACATCCTGTGAGAAGTACCAGGTGTTTTTTGTTAACAACTAATGCAACAAATACCCCGATCATAAAAATTCATTATTGGTTTTAGTTTGGATACAGGGCTATCCGGTGTAGATAGCCTACTCGTGATGATTACTTCTGTCTTATCGTACATTTGCAGTGCGACGGATGTGAAAAATTACATCAATTCATTGCACAAAGAGTTGTCCTAAAAGTTCGGTGACAGATCATGATGACAACCCACGCTCGGATCGCATAATTGGAGCAACGCCGGAAAATGCCGTTTCCCCGGAACCTTCGTGAAATACAACCATCCACCCACACCCAGCTCAGCAAACAAATTAAAATACCCATTCCGTATCTTATCTCGGAATAGGTTCTGTGTGTATATATATTCGTGTCTTAAACAGATAAGTATTTGGATGATGCTCGAGTTTTAATCAAGGACATTGTGCAGGTCTATACTTCCGGAAAGGTTAAAAATTTGAAGGATCGCTGATCACTGAACTCCCAGATATGCCGCAGAAATGTTTCACACAGTTTAGCCTCTGTCGTACCTGAACTGTACACGGATCCTGGCCATGACATGTTTGTTTTAATGCCTAGAATAAAGTTTCGTTTGCATCACGATGCTGACAGGTTGGTCGGCTTGATCAGCCTCTACCAATGTCCTCCCTCAAATCACATCAAGGGGCTTACGGTTGTGAGTTTATCAAAACACAACTATGTATGGTGGACATGCATGTGCCGATAGCCGTTTTCAGCCCTGCTCGACCCTAAACTAGCCCAGTGACCAATATGCCTTTATCCCTATAGATTTGTTCTTGATTAATTTATTGAGCTCTAGAAGTATTTAGTACCCATTAATCTGCACAGGTCGCATATATTGGTCCAACTTCATGGATAACTCTCTGTGTCTGAGAGTACAAGTAAAGTTGTATTGTGTTGAAAGTTGAAAGATTTGTTCGTCAACGCTCTTAAACATTTTAACGAATTCTTATTACTTTGATTTCAGAAAGCGTTTTAAAGGCTTCCGCGATGCCGTCCTATATAAAGGTAAGCATTAATTGTACTAAATCTGATATTTAGTTGACGGTCTTTAATAAATTGTCGTAAGCAAATCCGCTGTTAACCTCCATTGTGATAATCAAATTGTATTCAGTGCTATACGTAGTCAAGTGCAAGCTTAACAACTCTGTGTACTCCTAGAAACATATTTCAATGATTATGATCACCCTACGTGTATATCTCAACCACGTATTCTTTAATATAGTGCATCAATGGTGAGCGATATATTAACGATACAATGTAATTTTAATGTGAGCAGTAATTAAGACATCCCAATTTATCTTTCTAGTGTCACTAATACAAATGTATATGAACATTGCAGGTAAAATGCATAGCTCAAATGGCAATCCTTGCAAGCATGATTATATTTATCATGTCCCATAACTACACAGGTAGGTCGATGCAAATGTACCATATTTGTTAAGCAGTCACCTGATCTATATAAAAGATACTCCCTTCCTGTCAGGTAATCAACATCATATGCATTTTGATTCGTCAAGGCTCCCTATGGCAGAATGTTCCTGGCACGTCCATATATTGTTGTGCTAATGATAGCCTAGTTTTAGATTGGGAGTACAACAGCGTTCTGGATGGCAATGTCACAGGAGTGATCATCTTTAAAAAATCGAATGGCGTCCGCATTACCTTGTTGAAACACATGGCGACAGGGACAGAAGCCATGTTTGATAGAGTGAGATTGTTTGGCAATGCGGGGCTTAGGCTTGACGATACTTCTGTCAGCGATTCAGGGACTTACACAAGCGTAGTCCACCTGAAGAATGGCACGGTTTTTAGCCACGGGACAAACGTAACAATACTACCTGATGGTATGTATTGCTGGTGCTGGCCACACTTCATATATGCGTGATATGTTTACCTCGGATAACCTGGACAGCAGTCAGCGTAAAGCTTTCTATGTTAAGATGATAATTCACACCTATCAAACCCCCATTTTAAACTACTCACCGCACCAGATACCCAACAGTACCAATCTACCAGAGCAACGATTCCGCCCTATTACCCATGGAATTGGTGTTATGCGAAATAAGAAGGGTGGCCAGCACTGTATATATCCTAATTAGCTTAGTAATATAATTTAGATGACTCTGTACACCGAATTGCAGCAGTATTCTAACCATTTAGGTCCTGAAGAAAAATGCACTCTTCAAACTTACTCAACTATGTCACCCAAATCTCCGACATACCAGTTTACTGATGCATATGGCTTGATAAATGCATCAATCACATCAACCAATGGAACACAAGGACATCCACAGAAGTACCCGCATCTACATCTGACGGTCTGGTTACTGGCAATCACAGTTTTTCTGATGGTACTCATGGCGATGTATGCATACCATAAACGCATGAAAAAGGTGTTTATTTCATTACTGGCAATTTCGCGTAACAAAATATTGTCATTTACGCGTTGGTTGCTACCACTAGACTGTTGTTTTTTTGGTTTATTTTTCAGCCAAGGAATTCTCCGACACAGGTAAAATGATTATGCTTAGTTGAATTTGTATTTAATTCATTTGCAACGCTGGGTATTGGTTAACCGTAAGCTCCGGAGGAAGGTGATTAGCAAGCTTACCTCCACACTAAAGGTTCCTGTCACCCTGACATTAGCTTACAGAAAATTCGATGTTCCTAACTTTCAGTTGCATGCACTGTAATAATTCCCATCCTCTGTCAATACTCACCACCCTACATATAACTGTAGTAGTTAAATAATGAAATGATTGTCACATTTGGTTGTTTTTCTAAAGGGCACCAGCGAAACTGAATTATTCCTTCAGAAAAGAAAATCTACAGCAGGTACGTATTGTGCACATTGAATGTAATCACATTGCCATCTGTAAGATAGATGCTTACACATTGCAAAACATTACATTATTTTCGCTTTGGGTCAACTTCTTTCAAGGGCAGGCGGTCCATTCCCGGCAGTTCAGGAAGCTTTCTCCGGCAGATGTTCGTCAGCTAATATCCAAATTGTCTGCGACCTTACCCCTTTCTGTCAGACAATATGAAACACTTCAAGATCTCAGAGGTGACTGTAGTAAGCAAAAGGACATGTTGTTTCTGTTTCTTAACCGTCATCCAAGGATGAGCCATGCATCCAGCAAGTTCGCAGAAGCAATGAAATCAGTTGGCTGTCAATTTGGGTGTTCAATTAGTAGGTCTGCCCAATCCAGACCTATCAATTCCACAGGTATAAATTGTAAAAGGGTACTAAGAAAAATAGTCGTGGTCCATTAAAGTTGATGAGTTATGAATATTCCTTATTATTCTTACAGGTCACAGTATTGTGGACACCTTTCAACAAACACAACTTGCTCGAATGTTGACTCTGAATAAGCAATTGAATTCGCGTTATATGATTACATATGAAGGAGTGTTTTACTGTGATTTGACGCTGATTGAGTGTCCTTATCGAAATTCTCGTTCTATTTGTGCTGGACGGGTAAATGTCAATGCAAAGAGAAAAATCAACTACGTTGATATCGTGAACAATTTCGAGGTGGGAGTGTCGCCCCGTGTTTTGATTCAAGGAGAATCAGGGTCAGGCAAATCAACGTTACTTCAGGCTATTACCTACCAATGGTGTAAATGACACCTTTGGTTCAAAAAATTCGACTTTGTTTTCTTCTTAGACTGTCAACAATTCAACGGCAATAAACCAATGAAGGATTCGGGAGGCAACGGGACTCTTAGCCTTGAAGATCTTCTTTGGAATTGCCATGAACTAAACTTCATGGATACGGATACTAAAAATAAGTTGTTTAAGTTTATTGCAAAACATGAAGAAAAGATACTTATATTGATTGATGGTGTGCATCAGTTAGAGATTCTTGATGACAAAATCGATTTAACTAGTTGCCAATCCAAGGCGAGGCCAGCCGCTTTGTTGTTTAATTTAATATCTGGGAAACTCCTCACATCAGCGACCGTTATTTGTACTTCTAGCTACAGACAATCTATATCATCCCTGCATCAATTGTTCACGAGGTACATAGACGCCACGGGGTTTGACGAAATGGCTATTGATGAATGTAGTTTTGCCATGTGCAGCTATATGCCCGAATTACACATGGATGTGACGAAGTTTTTATCCTCCAACGGAGATCTCTTTGATTTCTGCAGAAATCCTACAAATTGTGTTATGCTCACGTCCTTGTTTTGTAACGATAAAATACCTGAAATCAACCGTGATAAGTTAAGTCGTGTAACACACTGGACTACATTATTTGTTCTGGATACTTTCGAGGAAGAAAATCATTTCCAGAGGAGGAATTCGTACTTTGAAAATGTGCTTCGCTATAAAACATTCTTCCATAACTTGTCCGCTATGGCCGCTAGTTTGATTCTACGTGAAAAGAGTCGATCGTGCTTTAGCGCCGACGACATGAAAAAATATTCCAACGCACAACCAAGTGAACATCCTTATGGTGCATTTTTAAATGTTTCAGAGGCAGATCATTCTGTCACAGCCTCTTTCCACAACCTACAATTCCAAGCATATTTCGCAGCCTTGCACATCTGCACTAATTGGTCTAGAGAACTGATTGTAGAAGTGGTTAATGGAAATGATATGGACATTATTCAGCGTTTTATATCTGGATTGCTCGGAGATACAGAGAATGGACACCGATTGCTCAATTTTTTAGATGAGAGGCCTGGCGTAAAAAATGATAAGTATCAATCTCAGCTAACAGAACTTGTTGATGTTACGGCGGCTACAAAAAACGCACGTACGTCTCCAAAGTTGCAACTACTAAGTTGTTATTATGAGGGGATGGTAGATGTGGGGAGCAAACATGTTCTATCGGACGGGGAGGATGGTTCCGAGCTGAAATTCGATGATTGCTCCGTTCTCAGCGTTTACAATTTAATTACAATTGGATATTTTATCAACAAAACAGTTTGTGTGAATAAGATTGTGTATGTTTTTTTTCATTTGACCCTCGGAATAAGGTTAGACAAATATGTTTGTAATGCTGTTATACTGAGTTGCCTTAATTCTTTTATCTTAGATTAAAAGACTGTTGGATAGGGTCATTCGCATTGAGAGCTTTCTTGGCGGAGATTAAACAGCCCGAAGCTTTTGAGAAGATCACATTTGTTGAGTACGCACGTTATATGTATCCTCTGCTGCACATAAGATACATGATTTGTGGAATCAGTGATTTACACCCAGAACCCATTAGAATATCTTTTACAGTTTCTCAGCCAATGGTATCGGAGAAGAAGGAGCACTAGATCTGGGAAATTTCTTTAGACGTACTGAAAACATAAAGTCTCTAAGGTGAATAAATGACAATTTTTTAACAATTGTGATTAATTCATCATCACCGATAACTGAGTTAGAGGCAGTCTTTTACTGCCCTTAACACCACATTACCTGCTGGTGACGCACCGATCGTTCTCCCTCTCTTTGTCAGGTTTATACTTAGCACAAAGAGTCGTATTGCTACTACAAAGGTAGCACGGGATAGAACAAAATAATATAACTGTGCCATCGTCCTTTCTAATATATACATATCATCAATATTGCTTTAATTAAATTACCTAAAATCCTATGGATTGTTATGCCAATAAGTTGTGGATTAACTGTTGATAGTAGATTATATGATTAACAGCCATAGTAACAACACTTTTGTGATGTTTTAAAGATTAGATGACAACGCCATGGGAGATATCAGTGTGAAGGCCATTCTTGGAGGCTTAAAAAACCGTTATTCTCAATTAACGGTAATAAGGTGAAAAAGCATGTACAATTATGATTTTTTCAATAAAACATGAACACTGTTAAACGCGAACTTTAAATATCATTAGCTACAACTTATATTCCAACGGATTTCTTAATTCAGTTTATGCGATAACCAAATTGAAGATACAGGAGCCTTCATGCTTGCTGCAGCACTGGAAAGCATGAATAATCTGAAAGAATTTTAGTAAGGCATCCCAAGTGTTGTTTATCTTGTGTCATTGATATTACGGATATATAGGCCTAAGCAATTATTGTTTCCTGTTTATATTGTATTAATGTCTGGTATGGGTTTTCAGCCTCCGGGAAAATAGAATAAAGAAGACTGGAATGCGAGCCATTTGCATAGCCATTAAAAAGTGCACTAATCTGATGCATCTCAGGTGAGATAAATATATTTACCATATCCACCCAATAATTACAAAATTATTTATATACCAGGTTTGATAAAACATATATAATTTTTTCTGATTTAATTGTACCATATACTTATATATTACTGACTTTTGTTTTCAATATTCGGTTTACTAGCCTGGCAGACAACATGATCAGTAGACACGGACTAGTTGCCCTTTCCCAAGCAATAGCGACCTTCCCCAAAATATCTAGTATAAAGTATGTGCCTAATTTTGCATTGTATGCTGTGCACGTAACTTTGTTAATATAGATGACATGCGGTATATAATTATCAATATGTTCTTTATTGGGGTTTGGCTAGAACATCTACCCAGTCGTCGGTATAGACATATATGTTACACTGTCGACCCATGATTGAAGGTATATAAATCAGTGCTATATCTACGATCCTATGGATGTCGGTACAAAAACTTGTGCTATGCGGACGCCTCAAGGCTTGTTAGCAAACACATCAATTGAACTGCCCTACGGTCATGATTAAAAAGCATGGTAAAAATATAGCATATTGAACCTTGTGCTTGGGGGCTGGCTTAGCTAAACCTAGTGTCGTCGGTATAACACTGGAGTCAGTACTGACCAGTCTGCGTTGTCAGTTTCTCATATTCATATATACCGACAACTCTAATCAAGTACCTATTTCTTAACATGTTTTGATATATATGTACTACTGTTAATAGTGTCATATTCATTATTAATACCATGGCCTTACGATTATTAAGAGATGTTTTTGAATTTTTTACTACCATGCACAACTTACTATACATTCAAAAAGTGATGAAAATGTCATGCTTATTACATTTGAATTGAATTTTGCGCAGCTTGAGTGGTTGTTTCCATGGAGACTCGGGAGTAGCTACTATCATACAGTCTATGGCGCATTGCACAGCTCTCACCACATTAGGGTATTAAATGTTTATCACTTAGATGTGGGTATACGGTTTACATTCACATCTACATTGAAGCATAGTATTAAACTAAAGCTGTCATTTGTTGATAATTTGCAAAGACTGCAATCAAATGGCATCACAATGAAAGAGACGAAAACATTGGTGGATGTAGGACACAATTGGGAAAAGCTGACTGCATTGAAGTAATATATTGAATAATGTATTTGATTGCATTTTCCTAATTATAAGCCAAATTTTTTATCATTTTGTTTTTGGTTTTTATATATTGATTTATCCAGCTTACAGAATAATAAAATCGACGATCAGGGAGCGAATATGTTAGCAAATAGTCTAAAGCAAGATCAACTGCTTTGTGAAGCAACAGCAAAATGTTTGTAAGAAACAATTCTTCGTGACAGAATATATGGGATACAGTTAAAAATACTGAAATATTAATTTTTTGGTTTAATCATAACATTGATTTATAGATTGTTTGGTAACAAGATATCAAAAGTGGAACAACATAACCTAATTGAAGAATCAGGCAGAAAAATCGTTTTTGATGAGCGATAATAATGACATGACCAGCTCATGTTTTGTACAACATTCAGAAAGTTTCTTACTTACCACCGAATATATTGACATTAAACTTTATGATTTTAACATGTGATCTGTAACCGCACACTGTTCGCCAGACCCTTTTGTGTAGTTATGTTAGTCAGATGGTACCTACCGCGATAAAAATTTAATTATGTTCTTGATTTTACTGTATCCCGAAAACAATCGACAGTTTGATTAATAATGACAACACTGGTTCAGACACGAAATGAAACCGCTCCTGAAATTTATTCGGTTTAATTGCAGAAGCAAAAACATAAAATATCACGTGCACCACAGACCATATGAATCTTCATACAAAATATCATATCAAACATAACAAAACGATAAAGAACCCAGAGAATATATACCACAGTGACGATTGCACACTCTTGATAACTTTCATAAATTATAATTATAATTATATTTATTTACTTAACATCGATAAACGAGAGGATTAAAAATCATGATATTTTTTAGAAGCTTCTTCGCTGTTTATCTAATTGACCTATATTAACCGTAGTGTGGGTTACGACGTAGTAGTATAACAAGTTCATTTAACATAATTATTGAGTAGTACATTAATCACCACCGCGTTAACAATCTATTTAAAACCGTTCTCCAGACAACAGTAGCCCCAGAATTTTATATAACGCATAAAGTAGTTGAAGAGTTGTGCCAAGATTTTTGTATTGAAACATTATTGAAAGCCAATTAATCATTGGATTTACATTTCAAACCGACTAAATTAAAGGCACACCTCAAAATATTTTGTTGATATAATATGGTATGACAAGCTGGGCCATTTATTGGCCACATCATCGAATATATGTTTCAAGATAATAATGATGTACTATTTAATTGGCTCGAACTGGTGTATTACTAGAACAGATAGGATACTGCATGTTCGTAGAACTGACAATTATGGTTTTCTCTGCCTTATTTACATATACATTATCATAATCTAGCTGTCAGTAGACTGAAATATGATAATCATTAGCAGAAATAGCTCTACACCATTGCGTAATTAACCAAGAAGAGAATAATCGTTGTCAGTAGAGATGCAATAGTTATCATCAACGCTATTGGTAAATCCATATATCCAGAAGCAGGGAATACGCCCAGAGGTTTGTGGGTCTCTATAGTGTCAGATTGGTTCTCTTTCGTGATGGTGTCTATTTGGCATTGCGATGAATCCGCTTTTAAGAACCAAGAACACTTCATATTAACAATCATAAATATTGTACAGAAGCTTAAAGTCATACATGATATATATGTACATGATATATATGTTTCAATTCTGAATCAGAACTTCAGCCGTTGACGGGAAAAAAGCGCAAAAGCGTAATTTTATAAAATTATCTTTTCCTCACCAATCCTTCTTCTTGAAATCCACGCACTAGTATCTGACGTGTAATTCGACCCGTCCTCAGCCCCGGAGCAAGCTGTGGCTATCATACTGCGCTCCACCTCAAAACATTCCTCATGATAACTGATAAAACCATGGCCGCTTATCGAGATGTTCCACGAGTAGGTCATGGGTGGGCGCAGCGATTTGGGGAGTGATGTCGATTTTACTACACAACACCAGCTAGACATATCGCGCTCAATTGTAGCCTTTCTCGGTTTGCCTGGAATTAAGATTAATATCTCATGCTAGATATGCTCACTAATAATCTTTCGGGACATCTCGAAAACTGAATACACATTGGCCACTTAATGAGTACATATGATCTAGTAGAGTAAACCCATCGTTAAAGCGCTTGCTTAACCGAGTAACTACCAATAATATGAACTCAGTGATAGTTGCCTCAGTTACCTACCATATACGAAGAGGGTTTTGTTTCCGACAACGGTTCCTTCGTTTGAAATCTGATACAAACCGGCGTGCTCTAATCGGACACGTCTGATTCTTACTCCAAATGTTGATTTTCGATCACCTATAGGCGTCATATTGTTTTTAATATGCTGCACATTGCCAAACACATATTCTGCTTCAATTATCTGATGAGGTCCTGCTTTCTGGATTGTGATGATGTCAGACGCACTTGCGTCTTTAAGTGTCCACAAAATGTCTTCGGTTTTGCCTTCCTCACCCATAATTACGTTACACTGAATGCATTCGCCCAGGATGAAACAAGCCAACAATAGGTTGGTACATAATAGAATCCGCATTCTGACTAGCATTGAATTTGACCTGCGGTAAAGTAATTCAGCCTCTTACTATTTGAAATGTGTGAGTAATGTGCGTATGAAGAATAAAATAGGGCTATATATGCACCTTTCATATAACTGCTCGATTCCGCCTAGCAGATTCAGGATCATCATGCTTCAGAGAAGGCGAATTCCTTTTCATGGAATCCAACTAATAGTCAATGGTAAACATTTGAGCATATTTGCCATCAATTAAATTGTCATGCAACTATAGATATATTCTCCATCATAATTGCACCATAAATAATGAATGCGGTTTGAATTTAGTTATTGTTAACCATGTTATTGAGGTACAATCTATTTTTGATAGTACGATATATGGCGTGTTCCCCGTAAACATTATGGGAACAAGCTGAATGGAAGTTTAACAGCAATTGTTGATACAAATGTTTGACTTGATGCTTTGTGTGACATGTGAACAGAAGACTCGACTCATCATAATTTAATACTCAATATATCACATAGCCAAGCCATGATGTCACACGAGACCGCGCAGATTCAAGTCAATACAAATGCCCAACCACCTATGCAAACAACACGGGTTGTGAAAAAAGAAGTGGTCACACCTCATCAAGTGACCCCACAACCTTCGTCTGCTCAAGCCAGGATGTCACATGAGAATGCACAGGTTCAAGTCAATACAAATGCCTGACCCATGGTTTTGGCCAGAGGAACATGTTTGTTTTGTTAACGGAGTCACTATGCCATATAAATATGAATGTTTTGTTCCCCAGTTTGATTGTTTGTGTGTATTATGTCAACTTGTAAAATGCATATTGTATTCTAGATGACAATTATTCATCTAATAAACATTTACCTTTACATTCCGTACTATGTAGCGTTATCAATATAAATGTAAATAAGAAGCGAAACTGCAGTAAATGAGATGTGATCAAACACATAATGAGCGTACATGTACAAGTTGTTTGTCTACAACATGTACATGCTGAACAAGAAATCACAATGAATATAACCTCCACATCAATTACATGGATGCGACGTCATGTTGCCTCCCACTTGAACTTTTAATCCGATTAGCAAACATTCATGAGGTATCTGTCTACATGATAGTTTAACTCGACATTAAGATGAAACGGAAGATTATATCATTAAAGGCTAATAAAGGCTTAAACACCTTTCATGTGTCAGTACAAACAAGAAACACGAACAGGCAAACAATAACGCGGAAAACGCAACTAAAAATGACTAATGGCAATTAAGAAGTGTGCGTTAAGGATGCGTTAGTCTAAAACAGGAAAACGCTAACACATTATGATAACAATTACATGCGTTCCTTAAGTCATTTAATCTGCACACCACTGTATACCTAGGGTAACCCATATTCTTCACCTAACAATCGGTGACAAATTATTGCGTCACAAGTGATAACTTCAAGGACAGACAAAATTCATGGTTAATAAATAATAATTTGAAAGAGGAAAGACTAATTTCATACAAGATAGCTTGCATTAAAAAAATCGGGGTCTTGGCACTATTTAAGCCAGAGTATGTTTTGTGTGAAAATTACTATTCAGCGCACTTTTTCATTGGAAATAGTCTTTTTGCAAGCATTGAATAATTAGCCACTCTTTATAAATCTTACCTTTTCATTCTCCTAATTTTATTATAAAGTGGAGTATGAAGCCGGTTCAACTAGTGTAGTTGTAGCACCGTCGCCCACTTCATAGTAGGCATGTGACGTCATAAAGGGAACTTCAAAAAGGGTGACATACATCTTAATTCAAACCAGCAATGAAGGCCTAAATTCACCTATGGGTCATTGTCCCATAAATCTTCAATTGATATCTTTTAGGCCATGTAAAATTAATTAAAATTTTAAAAAAGGGCCGCCCGCATGGCAAAAACCGTCTGTAAAAAAACCCGCCCGCCCGCACCACCACAGGGACAAAAAAAGGGGCACATCTCCTCCAAGGCCTAAAAATAATAAGGGCTGCACCCCAAGTCCGTGGGGACATAGCAGAGGTTTAATTCCCATAAATTTAATAACATCCTGGCGACCTTCTGTCGGACCACCACTTATGGGTGACATATATCCAGTACCGCCATTTTAGCAAGAAAAATAAACAAAAAATGGGGGCCATGTCACTTTGACAACTCCACCCCCCCCCCCCCCCCAAAAGAAAAAAATGCGCACCACTGGTTTTTTAAAACCTGCGGATAGAGTTAGTTTCTGCTCGAATTAACACAACAATATGACTTTCAGC
This sequence comes from Armandia brevis, assembly GCA_035585475.1. Lineage (NCBI taxonomy): Eukaryota > Metazoa > Annelida > Polychaeta > Opheliidae > Armandia > Armandia brevis. Next base: position 3,547 of record JAXGGS010043777.1, on the reverse strand, counting down.
TAACTCTGCAATATGTCCCGGACCATCGAAGAAGCCAGCTCATCTAGTTTAAGCTAGAATTGCATTAATTCATTCCCATATCGCTCCCTATTGGTAAATCACAAAGCTCATTCATATTCCAAATTGACTTTATGAATGACTTTGAAACGTCACATGGTCTGTTACTATGACAAAGTAATGCGTCAAACATAATTGTCCACATATTGTACGTAATTACGCGGGATTACGTGTAATTACGTGACCGGGGCTCTGCGACTATTTGGTTGCTAACAACAACACCATTTTAAATAGCATCAAACTCCTTTTAATTGTAACATTTGGAGTATTAAACCGTAATATTGATAAAGAGTGACAATCTCTTTACCAGAAAATATAAAATATTTTACTCAATAGTGCCGATGAAAATGTAATTTCCAATCTAAAAGTGCCTAGATTTGTACTTTTCAATCATGAGGCCCTCTTGCTTAAAGAGTCGTGAGGTCCTGCATTTTTTGATATCCTATATCTTTTTCAATTTTCATTTTTCCTCTTTAAAATTTTGATCCTTAATCTTGAACCCTACCTTTCCTTTTATTTGTTACTTGTGACGCTTAAACATTGGATTTAACACTAGAAAACCCAGCTAATTAAAAAAGCTGCCCACCTCCACCACCTCTGAGGTGAAAAAAAAATGGCCATGCCACTTTAGAAATCGAGGGGGATAAAAGCCGCCCGCCGCATCGCCGTTTCTCAAGGTCAAAATTTGTCTATTAATTTTATGGGGCCTTAATCGTTTTATTTCTTTTTCACTTTGGCTCTGTAAGGTTGTAGATCACGATGATCTATACACCTCAGCCAAATCTGATCGAAATCGGCTCATTAAGGGTTAACGGCGATATTTCGCCAAAGTGCCTTAGGGTCATTGTCTATCTAATTATACATGTAGAGAGTTTTAGATCTGTATGAATAAAAACCCAGCAAGGCGCAATTATTGCCTTTGAAATTTAGATGCCACTGAATCGTGGAATTCCCACCAACGTTATCTATACTTCTTCCTGGAATTCGACATCTACCCTCTGAGAAGTTTTTGTATGATGACAACTGATGCAACAAATGCCGCGATGATAAAAAACATTATCGGCGAACGTTTGCATATAGGCATATCCAGTGTGAATACTCATGATGAGCACTTCTGTCTTATCGTGCAATTACATTGCTTCAAGTATGACACATTACATCGATACATTGCACATACAGATATACTATGTTTTCGATGCCAGAATAACCAGAACGAATGATGCCAAGGAGATGGAGTCTAACTATACCCACGCTCAGGTCGCATAACTGGAAGAACCCCTGGAAATGCCGTTTCCCCTGGAGCCTTCATCATTGAAAACATCCACCACTGAGGACTGATTAAACAGTGCCCTCCTTCGATTGACCTACAGAATAACAATGAGCACCATCATCAGTAAAGCTCTGCTGATAAAAGGTTAGGCAAAAGACATCATCGGCTTTCATATTTGCCGAATAAAGTTTATATTCAGTCGACGGTGTATAACTTTGTCAAACAGATTCACCGTCGCATACGTATTTCACCTTACAAAATCTACTGCTCCAAGTTTGAAGGACAATTCAATCGAAATTTACAAAATGACTGTGACAATCATCCAGCCAGACTAGTATAATTGTCCCCCGAGAGCTTGATGACGAAATGTATTCACACTTTATTCATCCACAACACAATTTCTCTCTGGAAAAAAACGATAGTAAATATCATTTTGACCTGACATGTGACATATTTATTGCCAATCAATGATTAGTATGTGGCGTTAATATCTGTTAGAAGTTTACATTAAGACCCTACTATCATAACCCACTTTCAATTGCGTTTAGAGAACAGGCCGACTTCACGGTATCCAGTTTTAAAGTGTCCATACAAGGTGTGTATGTTTCAATGCAATAAATATAGAAGTGTTAATTAACCCTAATCCAACAAATTTTTACACCTTAATCCAACTATACCAAAGTCATTAACCAATTTAAGATTCACCAAGGCACTCGTACCATGGTCCTCGGATCCGATTATGCTACTCGTTGAAGTTCCGACAGCAGATACCTGTCAAAGCTTTGGCAAGTTAACTAGTAAGCTACTGTTCTAGTAAAAAGGACATGATCCCTAGTCTGAACATGGCGGGGAGAACAACAATATCAATGATTAATTAATGTACATCAGTAAACGGTCCGGCCGCACATACCTATGCAGATGAGTCTTGCAACGTGATGTCACATCATTTGAATTTGACTCTTTGAATATCTTATCTATATGAACATTGTCCTGTCTTTCACCGGTATTCTGCTGGGAGCTAAACCTTGCCTTCTGGTGTAGTTGGTATCTCCGTTTAAGTACTATGTGACGCAATTTTACGAATACCGGTTGATCTCGGCCAAGTTGCGAGCTGCAGTACTAGGTCCCTGGTTTGGTGTTTAGAACACGGAAAACGGAGTATGTGACGTCATCAATGCATATTGGATGTATCATGGACAGTCGAAGCGGCACCTCAAATGGCCGATACATCTAGAAAAAAACGCTTCACTAAGAACTATCAGGTAGCTTCTAAGTCGCACAATGCATTGTGCCAGCTAGGGCGCCGGAAAGATGTGATACGTACTATGCATGCATAGACTATATTGCACATGAATATGTTTTCCGGGTGAATAAATAGATTTACCGACGGTCATGATTATGGTTTATTATTGTATCTGTAGGGTGAATTTTCAGAGGAACAGGCGTCCAGTGAGCTACTGTAAAAACATAAAAATGGCGCTCGCGATACACGGAGATTTACATCGAGCATAATGGGTGATTAACAACCACCATCTATCTTTTTACAAATTATTTGATATTACTTCACCTTTTCAATTCGAGTCGAACTCATCTTATATGCGTCGTCAGCATGTATAACTTCTACAAGCAAGTCTTAAAGCAGCAGGGGTCATATACCCGGATCGCACAGGGCTGCTACACATGGAATTCTTTATCATCTAATTTAACTCTCGCGTTCATTACTTTAGTGTGGCTTTCTGCGATTAAGGCGTATTATGTTCCACTCTTCCTGACCGAGAGCGCATTCAGGCATGAAGTCTCCTGCTTATTTGCGTCTTCAAAACGTATAAAGAATGCTTAGGTAGAATTTAGCTGTAAATTCGATATGCCAGGTTCGATTTTTTCACAGCTGGTTCAAACTTTTACCATTAGTTGTATGGGGTCAGACCTGTATTTTTATAGCTTCAAGTAAAGAAATATTCTACTTCAGGACATCGAGACTCATCCTACTCTGATCTTGTTTTATAAAGAGCTGATATAGAACTTTACGATTTGACATTATTGCAATCACTCCGTGTAATGTAATGCATTTATAGATTAATTCAAAGTCTGTTGATTAAGCAATCATATTCTTCACTTGAAACCTGAGGAAGACAATATTGTGTAACCTCTGTTATAGATACATGACTAATTGATCATTATCTTACGCAAGATATAGGTCATCCAGACAAAAAATTAGGG
>JAXGGS010043444.1:3564-20070 GCA_035585475.1 Armandia brevis | reverse complement strand
ATTTTCGGGTCACAAGATTCATGTAATGCGACAGTAACATTTCTCCAAATCGTGCATGTCAAAACCTAGACGCATAAATGTATATCTAAGTATCGTGTATTTTATTTCTCGATGATGCCCATGACAGCGATATGCACAGTATTAAATATAGAATAATTACATGCATGTAGTAAATACCTACAGGTGAAATATTATATATATGTGATCCTTGATATGGCCGGATCATAATTCCTCTCTCATGCTGTGGATAACACGAGTGATTCTAGTTATTATATTATACATGTGCATTAAGTTCAAGTTCACTGACCAAACGCAAGGGCTTCAGAAGTGTTAAGGGCCCTTGATACAACCATGTTAACCAGATTTATTTATAGACAAACCTGGGTACTCTCCCCTTAGGCCGGACTATCACTAATACTATCGATCAGTTATCGATTAACCTCTTTAATGTGACAGTTGATATGTTTTCCCAATAACACATACGGATAATCCTCTGCTTTTCACTGCTCCGCGGCAAGCGCATAAAAATCACTGCTTCTGGTCATATGCCGACTTCAGATAGTTCTATTTAAGAGGATATATAATATCACTATTACATAGACATTTCTAGAACCCTTTTACTAAATGACAGCAATTACAGCATACACTAATATAAATAAAGTTGTAGCTAAACATTGAATTTCCTAATGCACAGCACAATCGCCTGATAAATTCAGGTAGCCTAGTCAATTTCCTGAACGAGATCGGAGTGGTGAGAGGAAAACATAGCATTTATATACCTGTATGGCTACTTTGTAAGAGCAAGCCCTTTAAGTTGAGACGTATCACATTTAATCACCGGATATAAACGTCAGGATTTGTAGACATGTATACAGATCATTCGTAGGAGCGTTTCCTTCTAGTACATTCATTCACACTTAGAGTAATATGTCAACCAGTCAATAGCCCTATACAATTCAAGCAGCTAATTTTAAAGTTTTCACCGTCAATTCCAACTAATGTGTCACAAATGAAATAGCCATTAACGCATTTAGCCAATCAATCTCAATAGAAGTAAAGGTGTCGTACACTATGGTAGGTGCGATGAGTGTTTTATCTCGGACTGACCGTCCACGTGGATATTTTGATTAATTGATCAATATCGGTTTATTTAATCACCAACTAGTCTGCAATTGATGCCCTTACGTTTTTACACTCTTTTGTCATTCAGATTGTTCGATCGTGTCACTGTTGAAAGTCTTTGTAATTTATTCATTGAACTGAAGTACATGTAGGTTAATTACCGAATCACCGTGATTAAAACGATCGGAGTTGGACCGAGCAGCAGTCAACAAATACACACTTGTATGGCCTGTCCATTTCTCCTATTAGCATTCAGTATCTAGAAGTCTAAAGGGCGGAATATTTGCGTAGGTAACAAAACCTATGTCTATAAGGAGCGTGCGTTTGACGTCTCAAATCCAAGTATATTCAAGTCCATTTATATCACGAAGAAGAAAGAGTAAATTAGTATTCACTTACACGCGCTTAACATTGCAGTATAACTATTGCTCCATGGTGATATGAGAAATATGTTCGCATAATAACGAATGTTTATTATAGAAAGAAATATTCTTGTTAATTTCAGATGGTGGATGTGACGCCACTAAAAAGAATGAGGGAATGATTTGATTTTACTGTCGACTTCCACTTGGACAGATTGCGGACATTGCAGTCACTATTCTCCTCCGCACGAACTATTCACATGTGATTCAGACGTTCACATTGGCTACTGTGATTAAACTTGCTTATCTCTTCTACGTGAATACCTAGGATTCTACCACAAAGAGGCTGCGCTCTCCCCTAATATTTGTATTGCACCTAATCACGTGTGGTCTGATAGAAGGGTGGCCACACAGACGCAAGATTTAAACCCAGTGATGTATTTTAATGCCGCTGCTGCACATTTCCCGGTCATCAACATCCCTGATGACATAAACCTTTAATAATATCGAATAGTTGTTTGGATTCTCAAGGCTTACCGATACCGATCGCTTGAACCGACAGAAATACACCAGCATTGTTTGGGTTGGTTGTGTAGATCACTGACACAGAAGAGTTGAACTGTGTAAGACAATCATGTCTCCGGGATATCCACGACTCGTGTTCACGGAATAATCAGTTATCCAGCAGAACGCTTAAATAACCCACATGCAGCATGGATTTATCACTAATATTTCATCTGGTCCTGGCGCTGGCCGCTTGTCAGTTCCACACCACGCAAGCCGAGGCCAGACAAAAATCTCACTATAAAATAGCTGTTGTCCTGCCAGCCGATCACTCTCCGGGAAAAACACGCATGTTCTCCGTCGCCAAGGTGATTCCCGCCATCGAATTAGCCTTGGAAAAAATCCATAGCAACGAGAGTCACGTGCTTAGCAACGACATTGAACTCAGCGTCAAATGGGCCGACTCTAAATGTGACATCTCGGAGGCCATCAATGAAGCGTTTAATTTTTACCTGCGGAAGGAAGTTGACGTTTATTTCGGTCCATCCTGCGACTACGCAGCCGCGCCGGTAGCACGTCAGATCCGGTTCTGGAATTTACCGATGGTGACCGCCGGAGCAATGGCCGCCGACTTTGGCCTTGCAAAGGTGAGACGCTACCCCTTACTGACGAGGGTCGGTCCGAACTTCAACTCTCTGGCTCGCTTTGTGATTGATATCTTGAGTCACTTCGGATGGCACAAGGTGAAGCTCGCCTATGAGCCGTACGGACAGAGTAATGTCATCGAGAAATTCTGTCACTTCGCTGCTGACGGTTTGCATTCGTCTCTGCTGAGAGTGAAAAACGTTACCCAGGATTACTACAAATTCATGCAAGCCGATGAGGCGACGGCGAAAATCACTGACGAAGTTGGACTTGACTTCTCTGGTAAGTACACAACACGTTCTTCGTTATAATTGTGTTGCTGCGAGAGCCAACAGGGTCAGAACTCGTTTTTGTGGTGCAGATATATGCGGTCTAGTATGGCCTTTTCCTACCTCTTCATTGTCGGAAATGGTGAAAGAACTAGGAAGCGACAAACAGGAGCTTTTGAGTGGTACTTTAGCCACTTTAAAAGGCCTGCCGCCTAATGGGGTTCCCCTTTGTACTTGCGTGTTTCTTGCACGCAGCGCCTAACCTGACATGATGCATGTCTCAACCTTTTCCCGCCACAAATTAGTGTGGAAGAGGTAAACATGGTGGCGGGAAAATCTCAGGGAGCTCCGACATACACGTCAAATTAAATATATAACCTTTCGTCTGCTGTGTTTGTTCTAGGTAGAGCAGGCCAGGTGTAATGTGATTATTGTACCTGGTAAAGTACAAAGGCAACATGGGTTACTTCATTTGCTATATATATATATGTGTGTATAAGTAAACAGTAGGCCGTAAATTTGTAAGAAATGACAATTTAATATACATCGAATTTGGAAACATGTAAAAGTTATCAAATCGGATGTTTTGTGTTTTACTTGAAAACGTAGAGGTGTCAAGTTACACAACATCGATATTATATTCCCATGCTCAATAAGGTACCAGTAATAACAATATGGATGTGGAAGGCAAGAAAAGCTGGGTGACTTAACATAGACTTCCGTCACATTATACGATACAAAAGAGGTCAATCTGTGAGCTTGCAATGTGAGCCTTTACACCTGACACAGAAATAGTCAGTTAAAACATATGATTGCTCCCGTATTTATAAGCACGGTCATGCTATTAGCAAACAGTCATATTTATAGTTTAGTGTTTATATGTTTTCGCAGTGATATAGTCTCTACGCTGGTACATTAACCTTATGATATACTGAACTTTTCGTTGTATTAGTTCCTCCTACGCTTTATGTTATATTTAGCTTGAAACACATTTGCATCAATAGCTCGATCCCGCTCGGTTAGAAGTGCATACACTCTTTCGTTTTTTGCTTTTCTCGCCAGTAACAGAAGCTTTTGAATAGAAAATACTTTGCTCGAGGCACGCTTGCACCATATGATCTGCGCTGCTCCTAACCATTTACCGACCAAACGATATTGAAGATGAAAGATGACAACACTTGTGATACTCACGCAAACTGTAGCAAACAGCGATTATTGCTGATATGAAGTTTGTTACTGTACTCTGATGATAATATAAAAGCAATTTGACAAAGCACTATTTGGTGCATTCTATTAGCTGATGCTGGTATATAATGTTTGTTTGAACTTTAGCTAGATCGTTTTACCATCGCCACAATTGTTTATTACAAATGAGCGCGATTTCATTTAAAACCTTCCTTTTGCCTTATCACGTAGCATGTAATGTCAAACAGAGATCACGTAGGTTTTACTACATCTGTGACTTATTGCCTCTCTCCACCATCTCCTTCTGTTACGTCTTTCATCAGTAACAAGAGAGTGTGAATGAATCGTGAAGAGTCTGAGAATATTGTAGCTAGTCACGAAATCAGGTGCCTACTTATAACAAGCACCCCCCGTCAACTCGTGTCTTTCTCACCAGCAAGTGCCCCTCAAACTAATGGAATACTGACGGCTTTAACGAGTTGTAAACTGAGCGGGAACCTTCAAAAGTCCCGCGGAGAAGTCGTGTGAGAGTCGCGCAAAGACAGGAAACACCAAATCAATGCCGCTATGCAATTTGGGTGAAACCTCATCTTGGTGATTTTTCTCGGCAATTCAAGTCGACATCCTTCCCCGGCTCCCCACAGACTTGAGCTATCTCCGGTGGTGGCTGCCGGCGCGGCTAATTTCACTGATCCCACAGAGCAATTGATTTGTTTTCATCTTATTTACAAGAAACGTGCTGGAAAGGCGATATTATTTATTCTACCCGGCGAGGTTAATCGGTGGCTGAAAGCGGGCAGACTTCCACAAGGGAAGAGGGAGGGTAATTCAGCCTCTCTTCTCTTCTGACATCGCAGATGAAGGATTTCTTGAATGTTTGCGCCAAATTCGGCGTTTTCTATTCACAGCCAAACTTTAGCTGACACAAGTGCTCTAATCTAGAATCAACCCATCCGTCTTTAAATACAGCTTTTAAATTGAAATTCATTTTTTACGATGTAAGGTACACGTGCAATTGCATTAAAATCCAATCTCCAATAATTATAAATCCCCATTTACAAACCACAAATGGTTCTTTTCTCGGACATTACCTCTAAGTTGTGTATTCCCTATAATATGGCTTGATATTATACCAGTTGATCGTCTAAGAGTTTGTTTTAATCGTCTGTGTCGGCCCCTTTTCGCCAGATTAACCTAGAACTTGTCGATGTGAAAACTTGTCACGGATTTGAACCCTGGCGTCACCAAGTGCCGATAATTGAAAACGCGCGTGTTAATGTGGAGATTGTTTAATTTCCTCGAGCTTTAGTAAACTGTCGGGGCTGACAATGAGTAATGTGAGGGTGGGTAGGGCTGGTGCTCTCCCGTCTTGTCTCTGTATGATCGATATGACAAGGCCTGGTCCTCGCTTCACCGACCTGTCTATAATTCTGGTCAATCTACAAATACCTGAGTACTTAAACCCTCATACACTTGTTACCATGCTGATACTTTAACCCGACTCGATCCATCTCTGTATCCTATTCATAAACGTTTGTTATAAAGTTACAAAGCCAGTCTGTACACGGGCCTGGATTGTTTTACTGCTTCTCCAAACTTGTGCTCAGACCGGAAACCTTAATAATGATGTCGTCGTGACTTAATTCTGCCGTTTGCATCGCTTTCTATGCATTACTTTTATTACAGATCCTAATCTGTGGTCACGCAGTTAAGGAATAGACATGGAGATGTTGATGTAATTAAGCCACTTAGAATCCTTCAAGGGAGCCAATGGCTAGATATAATTGACGCACGTTCTGACCATCTTTAAGATTTTTAGTCCACCGACGGCCTCTTGTTTTAGCCTTCCACATGCGACCATAACACATAACTGCTTCCAGCCTCGTTATAATCATAGGTAACAATCAGATTCCGGTGGCCACGCGCTGAAGTCGGGGAGAGACTCGAGCAGAAACGTGTAACAAAGCTCACCTTTAGAAATGTTTCCTGTTGACTTGACACTCTAGCAGTGGCTAACCTCCGCCTAATTGCTGCTTATGGGAACGTGATACAAGTAGTCCACACTCGGGCACAAAAGCTTTCACACCCACAACAGATATAAAAATCATAAAAACACATAATAAACTTAAGAGCTGGCTGCTGGCATACTTAAATTGGCATCTGTTGGGGCGAGTAAATCGCCGGTGGCTGCTGGATTCGGGAGCTTGTTAGGCGAGGGAGAATGTGACACTTTCCGTGGCACGAGAGAGGAATTTACATGTTTGAAAACCGGGAGGAAATCTGCAGCTGTGTCCTGTTAAGGGACCGGGGTAGGAGACTGGGGAGGATTGTCCCCACACGGGTTGCTCTCGGGGACAACAGTCCGTGCTTCCCATGTGAGAACCCTTCCATCCCCAGATCCAACTGTAAATCCAGTAATTGAGCTATGGCTGGTGTGATTACAAGGTTATAACTTTTATTGGCATGCGGGAACAGCAGTTACATGAGGGACTGTGAGTGTTATCCAACTACCCAGTGATAAGATGAACATACAAATTACCGGGAAATGGGGGCTGCTCACAACGATACATTTACAAATGTTTAACTGCTGATGTAGGACAATGTAGGCCGTTCAGGGACAGATAGCCAAGGGGTGATAAATCTTAAGAGAGAACTCGGCATCGATCACAGACACGGAACCATGAAAGCAGTGTGGGCTTCTGCCATTGCATATACAACGGTGTTGGCCTTTCCTTTACCCACAACAACGTTCTACACGCAAACCAGAGGCTGGACCTCGATGGGGGCTCATCGCATACCTTGAAAATTGTTATCAGTCATAGCAGACATTTTAGGTCTATCAGAGACCCTGTGAATCGTTGTTCTCCACTCGTAGACCCTGGGAAACTTTGCGGGTCTCTCGTAAATGGGGTGGTTCTCTCTCAGAACCCTGATAAACGATGTGGGTCTCCCTCAGAACCCTGGTCAACATTGTTTCGTGTTTCTCACCCTTGTTGGTAACGGTTGTAGAGCGCTGCTTGTCTCTTGACGGTTTCGCATGCTTACCAAAGCATGAAGAAAATTGATGGCTGAGGAGAGAATTGGCTCAATTTTGGGCACAATGATCATATATTTCCGAGTGTAAAACCGCAAATAGAAGCCGGGGCTGGCGCTAAGCAGGTGGAATAAAGGATTGTTCGTCTAAAGGTTGTGCGGAGAACTATTCTAGCTAAAATGTGCGCTTTTTGATGCGGTACTTTGATTGCTTTTCGCGGAGGCTGAAAGCCGCATGACAGAAAAGATGATAGGACTAAGGCCTGCAAGTACAAGATACTTTATGGTGGAACTTGGTGAACCAGCACAGGAAAGAAGACCTAATCCGATTTGCTCTACGTCTGAGAGTACTATTACGACTTGTAAGATACTTTCTACCGAAGGCTGATTCCCGGAAAGAGACTTTTCACATCTCATTGATACTTTAAGTAAAGCTTATTGATAGAACTTCCAACATGAAGTGTCCTTCAATTACAGTGTTCTTTCAATAAATCAGCTGGATCAGACAGGTTTGTATGTCTTATATAAGCTCCATTATTAGGAGGATGGCAGTGATAAAGCTTATTAGATACCGTTTTGTAGGTTTGAGTTGGTTTACTTTGGATGTATATCCATGTTTTGTGAAACCAGAAACTGCGGTGCAATTAGTTGTAATCTATACGACGGTGTCTTTGACAAGAGTTCCAAAACCAGCGTTCGTCCTCAAGATAAAAAGCAAAGCCCTCGGAGCCATCACTTAACCAAATGAAAAGCATCTGTTTGCATTTGATGAATTTGTAGCTATCGTGATGGCAATTCTCACCCTGATTACTTGGTAAGATAATTGTGTAAAGTTCAGTTTGTTTAACGCTAGCCACGCTACAGCTGTCAGCTTGATTTTCTCCTCTCCCCCGTCTTTCGTGCATCAACCCCGGCGCGATAATGAATCGCATTGTCTGTCAGGATTGTGTTACTTTTTTGGTGAGAAAGGCGGTGAATCTTGTTTTCATTCAGGAGAAGGAAGCACAAAGCTGTGGTGCATTAATAAGGAGTCTTACAGCGAGTTATACCTCTTCTGCTGTAGATGAGGACTTTCTTAGTCACGATCGGTGTCTGCGCTCCAATAACAAGCATAACATGATACTTAATATAGCCTCCGCCTGATTAATGTTTTAAGTGATATGACAAAAAATCAATATACGTTTCTACTGAGGAAATTTTTCGACAGAGTAGTATACTTAACACTTCTTAATATGAAATGATAGTAGTGTACCCGAAGATACCACTTTCCTATTTAGGAGCCACTTGCACCATTAACACGCATCAAACTATATATATTGACAATAACCAACATTAAGCAGAGATAACTCAGACGCTAAACAGACTTTGATCTGAATAATTATACTTCTGGGAAAATGTCGGTCACCTTACTCTGATACCACAATGTGACGGATTCATATTCTCATTGGTCTCCCTCGATAGTTTGACACCTAGAAATGTGTCGGAGGAGTTGTGAATTATTAATCAAAGTAATTACTCGCATGTCCTCCAGGGGGCACCCGATACGTGTGATGCTTGGCTATTGGTTGAAGTATGATCCATGCTCCCGAATAAAGTATTTTTGTCACGATCCATCATTTATGATCTAGTTAGAGTAATGTTTATGTTTATCCAGTGAAATGTGGCCTCCGCTGTTAGGGCTGAGCTATGACTTGTCATATAAACAGGTGCTAATCTATCAAACCCGATACCCCGCCTCATCTTAGAGCCATCACCTCTCACGTTTACAGCTCATTAATCCCGCATCACAACTCCCATGTCACATTTGTCTTCACGATATAAGGCCGCCTTATAAAGATTTATGATATTGTGAAACCTACCGTTAAATAGCATCCATACAACTTAACAACGTATATGGATATGAATTTCTCGATGCATCATTAACATTTTATATCGTTTATGGATTTTTGTCCGGAGATAAATTATAGAATTGTTGAATGCGTAAGGCGATAAAAGTATTAGAAAATTATGCCATTAACGGTCAGCTGAGAGGAAATCACTGATAAAGACCCTAGTAATGGCCCCCTGCAAGGTCATATTTCACTATATCATACTTGATCAGAGTTATGCTTGAAGTTTTGACGCTTGTCCGTATATAAGAACGCTGAAAAAAAATCTCTTGATTCTCGAGACAACGTTGCATGGTCCGAAGCAAAGAAGACTAGTTTGTAATATGTGATTCTTTTGAGCAATTTCATGCGAATCTAAAGAGATACCCCGATTAGATAAAATGCTTTTCAAATCAGCATGCGCATTACTGATTTTATCCTTCGATGGTTCAGATATGATAAGCGAAAGCACTAAAAAGCAGACCATTGTAAGACATTGGGTCCGAGCTTCCTACATGAAATCCAATCCATCTTATGTATCAAGTAGTGTCTAGTACAATCAAATTATTCGTTAGCTCTTATATCCGCGGGTGCTGACTGTGGCCCGTTTGTCTGGATCTGGGCACACGTGTGACAACCCGGTGTGTTCTTCCTCCCCCACCTCCGTTCTCTCGCCTCTTCTCTCGCGCCCATGTCCCCGGAAACCCTCGCGCACATATCCCCTCGCCTCCTCGCCCTTTCGCCCCCTCGCCCCCTAGCCCCCTCGCCCCCTCGCCTCTGAGTTGTCTCTAATTAAAGACACGTATGTACAGAAGCTGGGACAGCAGCAGCTGTGCGGGGAAGCTGCAGCTATCATTTTCCTTGATTGATGCTACTAATATAAGGACCCACGGGTCCCGTGCTGATGGGGTCGAGCCCCCCGCCTCCCCACCCTCATACACGGGATAATATATCAGTTAAATCACGGTACGCAGACAAGCTTTACAAGGCCGGATAACCACCGCCTGAATGCCGAGTAACCCCGGAATCCCCATAACTGTAATTATTAATCCAGATAAGATGCCCATAAAAACAGGTGTCCGGAATAAAGCAGGGCTCCGTCACAGGATTAGTTACTTATAGTCCTGTAGCATCAGATAACTCACCTAGAATATGTCACACTGTGAACAGAAGCGCTAATAAGCACGTGGTACAAACTGACCTCTGGTGACCTATGCATGACCTCTAGAGGTCTTTATGTGACCTCGATAAGATCACGCCTTTAATTAGCGTGTGTTAAATCATATCGGTTTACAAGTGCCATACGGGAGTTTACATTCCCTGGAGAAGGTTCTGCCTCAGCAACCTTCACCCCTTTGTTCATAAATCTCACCTATTATTCTGACTATTACTTCCGCATCCTGTTATAAAAGTGGCTTATTACGGTGAAAATCTATCCTCGTGTCTGCAGCGGTTTTACCTTTCGCACCTTTGTGATTTTAAGCGGGCTTGATGAATGACCCGAGCTCCGCGGGAAATCTCGGCTCTATTAGCCTGATACTGATCGCTGCGTGGCTCGAGCAGTTCGCATTGTGTTTGTAAAAAGATCGGGTCGGGGCGGGGTTGGCTGGTTATGGTGAAATTACATTGTCAGGTGAGGTTATTGTCTGGGGTACACGGAACGTAAGCCGGTGTAATTTAGTCTCTACGTGCCCACTGGTTTGCAGTTAATAACATTTACCGGCTAGAGAGAGGACACGGATGACAAGCCTCCTTTCCTGTCCATAGCTCACCAATTTCCCCGCTACTGAATTTAAATACCATGGAAACGGTACCGTATACCAGCGTTCAGGTTCCAGACAAATATTTAATACATACACTCCGGGAGATCTATATTTATAAATGTAAGGGCGCTGTTTATGAGTAGGTGTTATGTAAATCATCGGCGTTTATAGAGGGCATAAGAACCTATGACGTCAGAGATACCTATTAAAAGTAGTGAAACATGTTTGCGTGGTAATTTGAATTGTTCTCCTCTTTATGTGGCCAACCAATGAAACGATTCCTCGTGAATATCATGATTTTGTTCAAATAAGTAGATATTTGACCTGCTGTAAACATATATCCCATTTAACCAGATGCTCATCAAGCTGTGTTCAAGTTACAAGAAACGATATATTAAGCATTAACTTGACATTCGCATGAACTTGCTTCTAAATTATATTTTCTGCAGGTGGAGAGCAAGTGCGTAAATCTTGAGACGGTTTGCTGGCGTGGGATCATAGTTAAATGTCGTCTATTCAGCAGATCGTGTAAGAGAGCTCAGGGTGTGGCCTCCTCTCTCACGTGAATCTCGGGTATCATCATCTTTAGGTGCTGCACACTAAATCATCACCACCTCAGATCTCAGAACAATTGCTGCAAACCCGAGTCCATCTGCTTTTACACGTATTCAGCATAATGACCGCTGCTCTCCAGAACTCTCCGGTTGTCCATCATAAACGTCCGAGCTTTTAGCTTTAGAAATGGCAAACAATCGTTGATATATCCTACACATGACTTCTTTCCATCGGTAGTGCAGTTTTTACGAATACGAGTAGTTGGTAGGTAGATTTGTACGTGTGGCTATAGATTGTGATCGAGGCACGGATCTCGATCTGCGTGTAATTCTAATCGCGGGTTTAATGCCTTGTCGGTGGCCGTGTCACCTAGCGGTAGCATAGGTCCGCCGCGAGGGAGCAGTGCTGCAGAAGGCGACAGGCGAGCACCTTGCAGCCACCCTCCTCAGCATCGTGCCTGCCCCACGCCCGCTTATTGGCGCCATTCAGGCACTAGGTGATTCGCTTGGCGGCCCCGTTCCTGTCGGTCACCTCTTCTTTGTCACAACACCGGTAAGGCGTCTCATCTACACGTGTAAATCTGTGTAAACACCGCACAGGTGTTCTCGGTCGCCTCTGCCGGAAAAGGCGGGAAATCGGCTTGTCTTCTGCTCTCGTTGATATTTGGCGGGAGTAATTACACGAGCAGCAGCAGCAACAGCAGCAGCAGCAGCTGGCGGGCAGACAACGCATCGTCAGGGCGGATTTCACTCAATCACGAGTCAACAAGTTGCTACAGAGACGCACCTGGAAGGTAAAGCGCAACCGTGGTTACCTGAAAGTACTTCTCGCGGGGGCGGCTCTCCTCCCTTATAAGGTGAGATTAAGTGTATCGGGTTTACAGTTAGGAGATTCTCACAGCTATATATCTGGTGTAAACGCAGCCCGCGTCTGGTCTTCAGCCGGACATTGTCGTGTTTTCTCTCTCCTCGCCAGGAAGTATGGCCGCTTTATCTTATCTCACTCGCGGCTCGCCGCAAACTCGATTCTTTACATTAGGATAACCACACACACGCCGACAGAAGATGGCTTCACCGTGTCGATCCTCACTGCGTGTATTAGCCTGGACTAATGTGATAATTTTCTGTGTGTACGTTGACGCCAGACGACTGCGTCTACCGGACCATGTAAAAATCGCCGCCGTTCTGCCTGTGGACAACTCGCGAGCTTTCTCCATCGGGCGGATAAAACCGGCCGCCTCCATCGCCAGGGATAAGGTGATTGATGATTTACATTTACTGCCGCGGGCCACCCGGCTGACCATGGAGTACCGGGACTCGGGCTGCTCGGAGGCGGTCGGCATGAACCAGGTGATCAACTTCTACATCAAGGGCGGCGTGAACGTGTTCTTCGGCCCGGTGTGTGACTACGCCGCCGCCCCGGTAGCCCGCCAGGTGGGCTACTGGAACATCCCCATGGTGAGCGTCGGTGCGATCGCCCTCGACTTCCTCCAGCGCCGGAAAGACGTGTACCCCCTCCTGACGAGGGCCGGTCCAGCCAACCTCATCAACCTCGCCGAGGCGTTCGAGACGATGTTTAATCGCTACAGGTGGCGAGGGTTCAAGGTGCTGTACGAGAGGGAGGGGCACAGCGACATTCTGCATCCTTTCTGTCATCTCGCCAGCGAAGCCCTTGTCTACGGCATCAACAAAAAAGAGGCGAAAATCAAGCTGGACTATTACCGCTTGGTGGATAACAAAACGGCTGAGACAATCGAAAAAGAGATTGGGAATGAACACTCTGGTAGGTTTCTATATGATCGTCGCTCTTAAATTAGCTTATGGTAAAACGGTGATGTGTCGATGCGGCTACAAGTGAGCTTCCCAAAGTGCGGATTTTTGCTTCCATCAGTGTCATAATTGAGTCGCTCTCGCTATTTGTATGGCTTATCTGCGCCGGTGAAAAAGCGAGGTAATTCCCTCATAACTCCACAAACAGCATCATTTTACTTGATTAAATCCAGAAAAACTGAGCTGATTGTCATCCGCATCGTCTCCATTTACGCGCGAGAGACAAAAAGTAATGGGAAGCAGAGGCCTCAACGTAGGTAACGTTATCGGACATGATAAATTCTAGCATAGTCCATCCTTTATTAAAACTAAGCTGACTGTCACTGGCGATAGGAGCCGACATTAATATAGTCCCGTGTATCGCATACATGTATAACTAATGATAGGAGCGAAGAGGCTCAGCTATCACCGCTGATATATGCGAGAGCCTGGTTCTAATAAACCTCCATTCACAAGATGGAAATCGTGCATGCGGACAAAAAACCCTCCCCAAGCAATTGCCTTTATCCTGCCGCCCATTCCTCCCCACAATGATCGTAATTTCAGCTGGATTTTTACCTGTTTTTTGTCATGACTCCCCAGATGAGGGATTCATGCTGTGGAGCGGAGTTGTTCGCTCGTGGTCTCGCCTAGGTCATACATCTGATAAAAAGGTCATTACTCGCGCAGTCTTCAGAAAATATATTTATATCCCCGAAAAATTGGCTGACTGTATCTCAAAATTAAATCACGAACTAGGTGTTAATTTCCACATGCTGTGATGAAATTCAAGTACTGATTTTGCTGTGATTTGTATGAAATGATCGCGAGTTCCACGTATACCTGCATCTTGGCGTTTGCTGTATGCAGTGATTCACTATCACAGTTTCCATGAGTTTGCCACCCGTCGCTTAATTCACACTTGACATCTAGTTTTTATTTATAAATATAAAACCAGCATTCAAGTGCAGTATGAGATCTAGGAGCTGGTGCACGATTACTCTTAATACTCATCAACGGAGAATGGTGAGTTAATGTGTCAGCATTTACACGCATATATCTATAATCACTTGTTGACGTGATCATTTTATACTTAGCCGGTTCCATTTTCTATGCGGGCACATACTTGATATTGTCAGCCATGTTTTATTCACCTGATATCTTCATATGAAGAGGCTGCTTACCCCATCAGCAGCGGATATTGTGTTGCGAATCTAAGTTCGAAAATTCTAGAAATGTTAATTAAATATTGCATCATCCGTCCAGGAAACCTGCTCTAATTAATCAATAAATTAATCGGAAATTTGCTACGTATTTGGCGTGAACTAGTTTAAACCAAGCCACATATAATTTTCTGCCTGTGTCTTCTTTGGAGATGTATCTATCGTCTCATTTCATATGTATTCATCCATAGACCCACATCCGCCGTATTCCCATCATTTACTCCGCAGAATTTTATCCGGTGTACATTTGCCAAGGAAATGCTTATTTTCCTGTAGTAGACAAAGAACTGATTGGGTCGGAGCTTTTAGAACATGACATTGTCCGTGTCATGGAGTAGAATATGAAAGGATATAGGTAGCATTATACTTTAGCTGTGGAAGGCAGGAGTGGGGCGCAGAACGATGTATAGAATAAAGAATATAAACCACGCCTTCCACCTTGTCAGACGCTGAAATAATCCAACGGCGGAAGGTCAACATGAATGTCAGCCTCTTAATGTATCCATCTAATCCTTAAGCTCATGCTAACTTAATACAGATCGCTGGGATTACGTTGATGCCATATACTATAAAAACATTGCAATGATATTCTTACTGATGGACAGCTGCTGTTTAAGCCTTTGCCATATTCAACCTAACATCAGACTTCAGTCCTTCTACTTAGAATGAAATCATCAGTGCCGAATATAACTATTAATAAGAAATTCTAATTGAACTCGAACGTCAGAGCAATTACTAGCAACTTTGGAATGGGGAAACTTTCATATTAAAATTACCAGAAATTCTTGTAAAACGAGCAGAACAGCTTAAATTAATGGCATTGAGCGTTCTCTTTCCACGATTTATCACCTATTGTACGTTACAACCTTCAGATGGATTTCAAAGAACATAGCACGCAAGTTTATGTAGATTTCTGCTTGGGATGTAGCTGCCTTATGGTGAAAAAACCTTAAACAATAATATATATATGCGCGTCCAATTCTGTTAATACCGCGACTAGGAAATGGAAGTGCGACAACCTCTCAATTATTGGCTCAGCCTTGACATTTAGAAACTCCTGACTACCCCACCTGATTACGGAAGGTATTACGGAGAAAGCAAGTCTCCGACATCAAAATGATTTTTTCTATTTCCAGTAGCTTTCTGTACTATCAAAGTCTAAGTGAGAGGTTTATAGGAAATAATGCTTACGTAGCTAGTAAATTATAGTGATGTTTGTATTTTACTGGTTAAAAGTGTTCATTAATATATTAACTCCTCGTCGCCCCTTACTCATCATTATTCCTGACCTTCCAATGCGCTTGCGTTCCATACAAATTGGTCAATCAAGGTCGTCGAATAACCTCATGAATAATTGACGGGCGTAGAATGTCACCGGACCCGCGGAAGTTCGTGTCAGAGATTAGCGTGGCACACGTTCGTCATTTAGCCCGGGCGGCGCGTGGTAACGAGAAATAACGTCCAGTAGAGTTATAAAATAATCCCGATTCTGGTGTTATTAAACTTTACAGATGGGTGGGAGTCTGTAGTTACTCTCTCCAGGCGTGCTCTCATCTCCCCTCAAGACATACTTGGTATTTTAACCCGGGATGGAGGGTACTCCTGCTGCCCTCGTTCCGGGAAATACATCTTCTAGGGTAAATTCGGGGGAGGGAGATCTTAAAGCAGCACCTCGAGGAGATGTGAATGTTTAAGTATTTGCCTGCGGGGTTTTGAGAATCAGTGAGCGTTGCTCGGCGGGGATGCTCAGCTGCTGGCGAGAATCTGCAGGTATCAATCACGGAGATCACTGTCTGCCTCCCTTCCATCATCTCTAATCTTATTCGTATTGTTTTACCGGGCAGGGGACCACGATGTCGAGCTCAAACTTATTGCTATGTTATTCCTGAAGACAGGCTACAGTTGCACAGTTCTGCTAATATATTATCAAACTGCCATATAAGGCACCGATAGTTCTCGCTGGTGCTATCATAAATCACCGTCCCCAGGTAATATTGAACATCTTATCTTTATCTGCAGAATCATTGACTTTTTATTGACCTGTTATCAGCTCCCACTCGGCGTTTTATCAAACGAAGCCGAGATCGAGCACAAGAAATAAGAACTAGATGGAGTAATATGAGCTTATTGATGAATATGTATGGGGTCACATTGGCCTGCATGTGTCTG
>JAXGGS010043332.1:30905-61006 GCA_035585475.1 Armandia brevis | reverse complement strand
ATAGTACAACAGGTGCCTTACATTATTCAAATTAGGTTACTTAATAGTGGACCAGTTTTTGGTTTAAATTGTAACAAGATTATTAAAGTACCCGGTTTACTAAAGTTGTTGCACTTTCAATAGATAATTTCTTTATTTTAAAGTATATTTTCTCGTATTGCAGACATTCACAGCCTGGTGCAACTCACATTTACGTAAAGCCGGGACGCAAATAGAAAATATAGAGGAAGATTTTCGAAATGGGTTAAAACTTATGTTATTGTTAGAGGTAATATCGGGGGAACAGCTACCTAAGCCTGACAGAGGCAAAATGCGCTTTCACAAAATTGCAAACGTGAACAAAGCCCTAGAGTTCATCGAGAGCAAAGGAGTCAAACTTGTCTCTATCGGTGCAGAAGGTAAGTGTATCGGAAAGATTCAATCTTAAAATATTGTCATATTACGATAAAACAACTTATGTCCAGGACGCCTTTGGTGCCCCCGTGAAGTATGAACACACTTTCACGTAGCCTCTATAGATTTTCTCGCAGACACGGCCTAAAGTAAATTAGCATAGATAATTTCTTTTGCTTTCATTTATTCTCCCTACCCCAATATACATCACTAGCAGAATGGCCCATTCACTCTCTGCAATTCTATTCTGGTCGCGTGCCACAAGTGGAATTGCCGCATCTCTTAATACACTAATGTGCGGTATGTGTTACACTGTTACTGCATATTGCGTTTCCTCAGGAGCAAGGATACCCGTATTACGTGTCGTTAGGTCAGGACATTGTTATCTGTGTCATCACTGTGCAGATTGATATAATATTAAATGCTCTAAACTTGGTGTGCGACAGACACATGCTTGGTTTAAGTTTTATCTACTTTTTATGTATGATCGGCATACTTTCCCTCTCAGTATTCAATGACTTTAAATGCGTTTGTCTGTTATCGAGCCGAGGTATTACGGGAGTGCATATGTGAGTAAATTTGTTCCCTACAACCAATTAGTAACTACAATATACGCCAGTAGTCAGACCTATGATTCTCAATATACATGCTGTAGCCCTAAACGTGTACATGTACATTACGGTATGCTATGCTACATTGCATTTTCCATGGAACGCGCATACCTTGCAGGATGTTACCTCGTGTTTAACTTAAGCACGAGTGGGTCCTCTCCAGTGTAATGATATCCTAGAGTTTACTGTGGCATCCTTATCGTGCTAAGCTGCCCTCCTGCAGATATAATATTTGCAATATTATTACCAACAAGATAAAGCGCGTTTGGCAGTAATAAATATGGGGACTTTCCGATAAAAAGGAACACCAGGATGCAATTAGCAATACAATGTATGCCAGTCAACGATAAATGTAATGACGATCTGCTGGTAGAAGTACATTGTATCCTCGAGGTATATATTATAGTGTCCTGGAAATAAAACAATCCCTTAGAAAAGGAACTTTTGTATCCTTCTACGTGTACTACATTATTCTGAGTCAGTTAGTTCTAGTTATGTCTACATTCTATCGTCTAGTAGTGAATAAGGCCCATAGTGACTTTAATTATCGGACTCAGTGTAGCATGTTCTGTGGTTATTCACCCACGTTACACACTTCACCTGACTTCAAGTTCACAACTGATGACAAGCATGTGTCGCATACGGAATAGCCATATAAGGAAACCGCTGCACATCTATATTTGGACCCTTATTCACCAGCCATCGCCATAAGAAATCAATAGAGTTGACTAACTCCTTTGTCACAATAAAAGATTCACCTATGATCATGCGCTGCCAAATCCTGGTGCACACACACGGCGTGCAGAGATTAGGTTGAAACGAATATTTATGTTGCGTTTAGATTTCAAATCCTAATACAAAGAACATACTTAAAGTTGCGGCGAAAGTGGCAAAATTGTAAAACGCGGGCTTTGTAAGGCGACAATGCTGTGGAATTTTAATTGTGTTAGAATAGCGTGCCCTATTCATGGACCCAAGCATTTCAGCGGGTCTATTCTAAATAGCAGTCAAGATTACAAGCAACACACCAGGATATTGTCTCCGGCAATTATTGGCCCTCGACTCCGCGTCACTTGACATAGCGTAATAATAAATGACACGCTGTCGAAGTAGAGTGCTTTATATACACCATTGCCTAGAGCATATATTTAATAGACACGTTGATATGTCTGGCTACAGGCTATAGCGATAGAGCACCTCTGTCTTATTTACATATGGGTTACTTATTTATTCACCATCACTTTCTAATGAATGAGGCTTTTACTATGCTAGTTTTCTTCACCTTTAAATGTGAATGCATGTATGCGAATCTAGTGCACTCGCATGAACTGTTGTGAAGTCGTCGTTGTGCCAGATACGTTTTGTCCATTATACCTGCGCAGCACAGTAAACGTGTTTTCCGTCTACACAGATAGATGCTCAAGAAGGCCGACTCTCTCCCTCCCCTCCACTGTCTGTTAGTCGGGTTACCAATTCCTATGTGCTATGGAACTTTTGCTAGTCCTGTACGTAGGAAGCTATTTTCGTTCGTTCGTTCGCCAACTGGTTCGTCTCCGCTCAACCCACTCAATGAGGGGATGTAGACGTGGGTTCCTACAGGACGCCGTGCATCTCTCGCAATAATCTGCCCCTCTCTTGCAAAGCCAATAAACCTAGATATCAATTCAACCATCCTCCCTCCATTTCGTATAGTCCCTCAGATGCAATGTATATCTGTCCGTGACGTCGATATCCAGCCCACTGCCCTTCGCACCAGGTATTCTGGTGTAATCTTGTATACGGAATGCTGTTTGTATATGATGTCTGAGATATTTTCTTGCGCTGCTCGTGTTTGCTATCCCTCTGCATGGCAGATGTGGGCAGAAAGATATTCGTGTTTTCATGCTTCAACCGCTATGTAGCCGAATCAGGACCTGCAAACAAACAAATACCAGTACTGGTTCACATTTACATCTGAGACACATTCCCTTTAAATGTAACCAAAAGTTTGTTATCAGTTAAAAAACAAACATAGTTAAATACGCATTTCGCCTGTATAGCGTGTGTAGCCACGCTTATTTAGAGCTTAGAGAACTTGTCTAATTATTACCTTGCATCCTTGTACTTGTTATGAGTTCATGTAACTTCGGGGCGAGTTTGTGCCAAATCAAATTCTTGGTCGACATGATGATGAATGTATGAACGTATAAGCTGTCAAATCAGATTAGGAATAGAGCAATTGGATGGACTTGTTTTGACTTGTGTTGGTTGCAAAGGAGTATTAGATGCCGAACAGTCACCTCTTCATAATCTACCATTTAGGCATGGCAGCCACTTGCATATAGTGCGGTAGATCGTGTAGATTGAAGTATTGTGTTACCTCTGCCTCATTCTCATCACCCCATTATGAAGCTAGTGGTGCATTTCATTAAATTCTGCTTCCAATAATTACAAATTTACTTTTTATGTAAAGTGTTAGACATCCCATATACCTGTAATATATTTTATCGGGTAAATGCTGTATAATTTCTTTCTTTGTACTCGGGTCATGTCATTTACAAATACTTTGTATGTTCAACACCCATTGTATTGTTACTACTTGTACGATTATGTACGATTACGAGTATATTTTTAAACCTAAACGAAATTAACAACTAAATCATAATAGAATCCGCGTATTTTTTTCCAGAAATTGTCGATGGGAATTTAAAAATGACGCTGGGTATGATTTGGACCATTATCTTGAGATTTGCCATCCAAGATATCTCCGTAGAAGGTATGGAATTTGTTTTCTATCGTTATGTTTCAATAGTGATAGATATAAACCGCATGTCATTTGTGAATGATCATTGCAGCTGGTAGATCGAGCATATGCAGCTCTGTAGAACTACCTGATGATATGTTAGCATATGATATAAAGACAATTTTACATTTATAACTTTACGGAGTACATTTGTATGATTTAATTAAGGATATCATTAAGCTAATAAACTTAAGAGCATCAACAGACTAAACATGTGTACACATGTACTGCATATTTAATCTCAAACGAGGACAATCTGAACCAATTTTACGATATTAAATGTTGAGTTAATGTAATCCTTTGCTCCTGTGTGAGTAGATCTTTCAGCCAAAGAGGGTCTTTTATTGTGGTGCCAAAGGAAAACCGCTCCTTACAGCAATGTTAATGTAAAGAACTTCCATATGAGGTAATGATAAGGTCGTCCCATGATGGCTGCATATCTGCCAAATCAGATTTTGGTTAATCTGGTTTGCTCTGTACTTGTATTCGTTGTGGAAACTGATCAGAGCGAAATGTAACTCTGATATATGCCCGGAAATATCACATTGTCGGAACACAACTGATGAAACATTTCCGCAGCTTTAACAGTTTCCACGTCGAACAATTGCTTAAGAGAAATGGCTGAATAAAAATGTGAATGCTACGTTTACTTAGCACCAATTCATGAACATGTATATGTTCTGCGTTTATTCAGAAACCTGTACATTCTCATTTTATTTCCATCGTTTCTCTAAGTAACCCATGTCACTTTAACTGTACAAACTATCAACCCTCACACTATAATATTTACAGAAATGACAGCCAAAGAGGGTTTGTTATTATGGTGCCAAAGGAAAACTGCACCATACAAGAATTGTAATGTACAGAACTTCCATCTCAGGTAACTGGTGTGCTCTCTGGTGGCAGAGGAGAGCATGATGGCCGAGCAGTAGCCCCTTATCTGAGTGTATTGCAGAATTTTCATGACCCGTCATAATGCATGAATGCTGCATTGATTTTGAACCCCTGCTTCGCCCTATGTAACGTTACTTACCATACGCTCACTAACCGAAGTCGCCGAAATAATTCATCCCTGACAATCTGCCGACCCTCAGTCATGAGTTCGAGAAAGAAAAACTACCCAAGATATTCGGTAGCTAACGCGTCGTTTGTTAGACTTAAGCCAGGTTGTGCGAAAAATGCAGTTTTTCATTTGTTACCGAACGACCTTTTTAACACGTCTGTGTAATTGCTGGGCATTGCTCTATTTATAGCGAGAAAAATAGCACACATATTCTGGGCTAATAGATATCAACGACGTTTTTTGCCCCGAGACCATGAGTCATCAGCTGATAACAGTAAGCTTATATAATAGACCCACGCATGATCACTAATTATGAGATACCTACAGCTAGTTTAATGCCACATAATAAACTATGTGTAGTTGCTACATTTAACCCAGACCGCTACAAAAAGTATACCCCATACTGCTCAATCTGCTCGACTAAAACTGTCTAAATCTGCAGCACCCAACTAGTGTTACCTGGCCACGAATAAACTGCCACCAGAATATTTACGTATGGAAGTGATAAATCCCTCACACCGGTTGGTCTTGAAGTGACCCCTGTCCGAGCTGTCACCACAACTGATGTGATGTCAAAATTTATCCCTTCTCGTTTTCTTCTTGTCCACCCGACTATTTTCTTTTTATTTCGTACGTGTTCTCCTTTACAGGATCAGAATGACATGATCTATATATGAGCGTACGGCGCATATGTTCAATAAGTTGCTTAATTTTGTTTTACTGATTAAAAATGTAACATTTGAAACAATACGTGTAGTTAAACAAAATCGAATTAAAATTTTGAAACTTTTTGGACATTCGCTGTCGTAGTTTATGAGATTGTTATCAAAATCTGCGAACACTACTCGAGTTTCTCAAAATATTCGCAGTAATTGCATGCTTGGTTTATATACATGTACTTATTATACGTAATTTAAGGATGAAAATATCACGCTAAACTAATTTTAGTTTATTTATGTTCTGAATGAACTATGTTTCTAAAGTAGTTCACGCGGCATTCATATTTTCCTTAATCGATTTGCGTCATAGCCATGGTGAAAAATATTTCTGATACGTGCACGTACAGGTCACTGATGTAATTTTGTTGATACCTTTCAGTTTCAAGGATGGTTTGGCGTTCTGTGCCCTCATCCACAGACATAGGCCGGAGTTGCTAGACTATCACAAATTATCCAGGGTAACTAACATTCACACTGACACACATTGATGTTTTGTCGCCACGTGTACATATCATCGCACTCCGAAACACCACACAGACCGTCCAATCGACTAGGCTTTGCTGCCTTTATACCGAAACCTCGGGCTGGTCCTGCTTCCTGGTTCTCCGTTAGACGGATTTAAAGCAACCGTCGTAACGCTAGTCATCTCCAGGGTCTCATCACATCACAACACAAACCTTCCCCCAGCGCCACTGACGCCAAACCTCAAGCTCTTCTTTCCATCTCTGGCTGAGCCAAAGATAGCTCAGCTCATACATTTCCTTTCCCCTACTAACAATCGACCTACTTGTTTAACCCCATTTCTTGACATCCATCACAGATATATATACCGTACATACATGTATGTTTATGTCGTAGGCAACACTCCCAGCACATCTCTACCAACCCTCATCTCTCCTGTTCCTTGGCCTTATCATCCCTCACCTTTACCTGTCAGGTCCATTGACCTCACTAACACCTCTCCTCTTTTACTCTGCTCCTATTTCTTTGATTTCAGACATTTCTCCCAGTCTTACGGTGGAAGACCTTTATTGTTTTTTTTATATTTTTCTGTCGTTCTTACTTTGCCTTTTCCTTTCTGACCTTGACCTGACCTCTGTTACAGCTTTAAGGATGGTTTAGCGTTCTGTGCCTTGATCCACCGTCACCGACCCGAACTTATCCCAAATTACCACCAATTATCCAGGGTGAGTTAGATTGGGGTGACTTAGTGAGACAAGCAATAGCTACTGATGCCTGATTCTCTAGCTAGAAAAGCGTGTTTACTAGGCTCTTTATGTTAGAGTATATATTCAAACGTTTACCGCGCACTTATATCAAACCAGCTTTGCATACTGTAAATACATGTAGGAAACATTGGCAGAGTGTAAAAAAATATTTGCCACTTTTGGTAAATGGCAAGTTTTCTTGTTGTTATAAACATATTAAAACGAATGCCCATGAATTAGTTAGAGGATAATACTAGTATGGCTAACACAAAATTTGCTATTTAGTGAAAAGCTTTTATCGTTTAACTTCCCCGCACCCATTCCTCTCATCCCCTACAGAACATGGACCTAGGTCGGGTAGGCTTCTCGTAAACAAAAGTTACTTAACAAAATCAATGCGTTGTGTTCACGTGTCGTTAATCGTTCAATTGTTGTAGTTAATTCCTAGTGATAAGTGTTTGAATTTAAATTTGGATCTGATGATTGTTTCGATTTGAAATTGGTACACCGCATATTTTGCTCCAAACGATTAATAATTCGGATATCATTTATTTCAGGACAACCCTCTGGAGAACCTCAACCTTGCCTTCGATGTCGCTGAGAAGCACTTGGACATCCCAAAAATGTTGGATGCCGAAGGTGATGGTTCATAATTATAAAAATGCAAACGGCAACAATGGAACGAACCCTGGCCTGGATCTCAACGTATTAATTATTTATGTGTTTAATTCAGACATGGTGAACTCAGTGAAGCCTGATGAGAGGTCGGTTATGGCATATGTCTCTTCATACTATCACGCTTTCTCTGGCGCCCAGCAGGCTGAGACTGCTGCCAACAGGATCTGCAAAGTATTGAAGATCAACCAAGAAAATGAGAGGCTGATGGAGGAGTATGAGAGACTTGCCAGCGATGTAAAAACTTATATAGCTCTAATTGTTTCAAATCTGACGTAAATCAATGTTGTTGATTTCAATTACATTTTTCTAATTGATAAACATGTTTGTATTTTATTATCTTACAGTTGCTTGAGTGGATCCGCCGCACTACCCCATGGCTCGAGAACAGAACAACTGACAACACCCTCCCCGGCACTCAGGTATATAACAGTCTTAATAGTCTAATATATCTACATACAACCGATAAATTACTTGTTCCTAAAGGAAAAACATCTGGTTCATTGATATTCTACCCGATGTGTTTCAGCGAAAGGATATTGCTGTCGTAAGTGCATTAGTAAAGATATATTAAGCTCCCATCTACGCGTCTTTACTGTGCTTACCTTTGTAAATGGTTGATACCATAAAACATACATAAGATTTCTAACATGTTAAATGTTTGCAATGGTTGATACCGTTAAATGTATGTAAGTTTCTCTAACAACTTAAAGATTTGCGAACGTACGGGTATGGTTAATTAATATATATCACTCCTCAACAGCGTAAGCTAGAAGAGTTCCGTGACTACAGACGTCAGCACAAGCCACCGAAGCTTGAGCAGAAAGCCAAATTAGAGACCGTGTTCAACACCCTACAGACCCGTCTGCGTCTCTCTAACAGACCTGCTTACCTGCCCACTGAGGGTAAAATGGTGTCTGACATCGCTAACGCCTGGAAGGGACTCGAGCGCGCCGAGAAAGGTTTCGAAGAGTGGCTCCTCGCTGAGCTACAGAGGTAGGATAACAGTTCATCAATTTGAACTTCTTAATGTTGTATACATAAAAATCATGGCGACACATGATTTAACTTGCCTTAATAATACAAATGATCTCTCGTGAACCAAGGTTGGAGCGCCTTGACCATCTTGCCCAAAAGTTCAAACACAAATGTGATATTCACGAGGAATGGTCTTATGGTAAGGAAGATATGCTGCAGGCTCAAGACTTTAAGAAGTGCAGGCTGAATGAGCTGAAGGTAATGTCCGTTTAATTAGTGGACCGACGAGTACATAAGTACATTCAGGCAACAACATTCATCCTTTGTTCTTGTCGTGATCAGGCTATGAAGAAGAAGCACGAAGCATTTGAATCTGATCTGGCTGCTCATCAAGATAGAGTTGAACAGATTGCAGCCATCGCCCAAGAACTCAAGTAGGGTCAACAACTATTTTTGAGGATCAATACTTGCAATAAAAATATTGATTTGAATTTCTTAACTAAAATACATGATATCCCTGCAGTGCTCTTGGCTACCACGATGTACAGACAGTGAACGCTCGCTGCCAGCGCATCTGTGACCAATGGGACTTGCTCGGAACTCTCACCACACAGAGGAGAAACGCCCTAGAGGAGGCTGAGCACATCCTCGAGAGGATCGATCAGCTTCACCTCGAATTTGCCAAGAGGGCTGCTGTAAGTAATGGTTATCATTGATGTCAATTTCCCTAAAAATCAAACCATCCAAACGCGTGTTTCGAGTGATCAGTTTACGAATTTGATTTGGTGTTTACAGCCTTTCAACAACTGGATGGATGGGGCAAAGGAAGATCTTATTGATATGTTCATTGTCCACACTACAGAAGAAATCCAGGTACGTTAAGGGTGCACCTAATCCAAAGACTCCCATAAGATAGGTGAATGTTCGATGAATTGCATAACAGTGGTTCAGCTCTTAATGTGTGTGTGTGTGTTTTCAGGGACTAATTGATGCCCACGAGCAGTTCAAGATGACCCTAGGCGAGGCCGACAAAGAATTTAACGCCATCATTTCACTAGTACAGGAAGTTAGTCGCCTTGCCAGCCAATATGGCATCCAGGGAGCTGATATCAATCCCTACAGCACACTGCAGGCCCAGGTAAAATGTCTTACCAACTACTAATCAGATCATAAGGGTACAATTGGATGAACTAACGTAAATTGGGCTAGTTTTCCCACGTGCCATTCAGACACTGAAAATCTATGTTCTACAATCGCCATGATTTAACCTGCATGAATCGCTTCTTTTGTGTCATGTGCAGTCGTTTGATAATGCTCCAGTGACAGATTACCATATTAGGTTTAAAATTATAAAAGAATTTCAGGAAAAGGAAATTGCACCTGATTCAGAAATTACGATGGTAATATTTTAAGATGAATTTTATTTTGCTTGAGAATTGAGACATATTCTAATAATGCTATGTAGCATTTGAGCAAATTTGTTTCATAGATTTTGCATTTTAATTCTCGCCAGATAATAGACAATATGGGATATATATTACCGTACACGTGTATGCCATGCTTGTAATTAAATACACATTTATGCAATTTAGTAAGTCGTAGTGACTGTGTACAGTTTAAGATAGATGTGCATAGCTTATGACACTGAAGACTACCGGTATACCAAATGGTTTCATAGAGAAATACAATCTGTTTCATGGTAATACTCCAAGAAACAACGAATTTCGTTCATAGTTGATTCTAATTAATAGAATAAGAGAACATTGGAAATTCTGTCATTGGTCTACATTAACTACAGCATGGTTTGCTGTTCGCGTATTATGAACTACTATTTGAGTTATCTAATTGAACTTAATTTGCATGTTTTATTGTCAATAGTTTAAAGAGTGATCATTCAGCTTTGATATACGGCTGTGATTTCTATTGATATGACCCCTCGCTTATAATATATCTCTGCCTTTTGTTTTGTTCTCTTCTACGGAATGCGTCTGGACCACAGGAGGTTAGTTTGACCCTATGCCAATTCTTTTCTTCTATTCTGTGTATAGATTTATACCTATCGTTATAAATAGACAAGTGAATTCATATTTATATAAGCAGCCTATAATAACTTCTTAATCATCTCTTGGACCTCCATAGTCACGCCATCTGATTGTAAATGCTTCCATATATCATACGCAGTTTTATGAGGTTCTTATTAAACCATTTGTAGTGATGTAAAAGCATCTAGTGGTTGGTATGCCCCGGCAAGAATATTTAACCTTTAAGTGGAATTTTGAATAGATCTGATCGAAAGGTATATAATACCGGTTGTATATAAAAAGAATAGATGCTACATCGCCGCATGAATGATTCACTTTAACAAGCATACGCTCATCATATATCATTTACTTTTTTGCATTCTTACTGACGTGTTCGACACACAGGAGGTATATTTAGTGTTTTTTGCTGTGTGACCCTTCAAAAGTAGTTCACCACTGCTCAGACAGACTGTGTGTTTAGTCAATCTCATAGTAATGAAAATGTTAGTTTTTCATGTTCTGACAATTTCCAGACGACACTTAATGGTTAATTGATAAAATGAATCAGTAGTAAAAAAAAATCTGTTAGATTCTTTCAAGAACACACACTTTGACAGCAGTGGTATACTATGTGTTTCTGTCCTAACCAAATAGAGATAGGGTTAATAGCCTTAACGTATGTACCAGTGGGGATCTGGAATAGATGTGTTTAATTTGTTAGATACGTACAATGTTATGCATTATTTCTTTGCCCAACTTGACACACTACGATATAAGGGGCCTGTGGTAACAACTTACTTTGGAGACTATTTTTTAGACAGCAGCTAGCCATTACACTTGTTACAGCTACCCGTGCTGGTCTACGTGCAATCTCTTTATGTGTAGTTTCCTTTCATTTATGCATTATGTAGATGTATTAGCTTATCTTAAACTCATATTACTCAATTTCATAGTCATAGATTGCATTTCCCTTATACCTGTACATCATCGACGAGCAATTTATCTGCACTCACGTAGGTACAGTCGTTCGGATTTATTTTAGCTATCAGACATTTGTACAATATTACGCATCATTACCTGTTCATATGATTTCAAAAGTCCTTTGGATCATATTGAAAAATATTATTTCTCCCTGCATGCTTGAGTGATATATTTATATATTGTTACTATTGTAGTAGTGTCACTAAGAATTCTTATTGAATGTGTGCTAATACCTTAAATGGTTTTGTAGGACATTGCAGGCAAGTGGAAGGATGTGAAGCACCTTGTGCCACAGGTAAGCTAGCATCTAACATGGCTGAATAAAATCACCGGCAGTTCGTTCATATGCTACATATAAACCTTATAATAGATGGGCATTTGAATATCTTTTGTAGTTATTATATTTGATTCTTTTATTCAGCGTGACTCGACTCTTCAAGCCGAAATGATCAGGCAACAGAACAACGAACGTCTGAGGCGCCAGTTCGCCCAGAAAGCCAACGTTGTGGGACAATGGATCGAACGTCATCTGGACGCTGTCGCAACTGTCGGCGTACAGAAGGTCTGTATTTCAAGAAAATGTGTATTTCCTAGTAAGCAGCAGTGAGCATTCAGTATTTCAATTTGATATTCCAAATATTTACAGGGCTCACTCGAGGACCACCTGAACAAACTGCGTGGCATCGAGAAGGAAGTCTATGCATTCAGACCCAACATTGAGGAGCTGGAGCGTTACAACCAGGAGGTCCAGGAGGCCATGATCTTCGAGAACAGGCACACACCTTATACAATGGAGGTTTGTGATAGCAAACAATAACTAGTAAACATCGATCTATCTGTATTGGAACAATATACACAAGCTTGTAGATGCAAAAATAACTGGTACCGAAATGTTACTTTCAAACGACCCAAAACGAGTTTCACATGCATATCAATACTATTTTAGACACTGCGTGTCGGATGGGAGCAGCTGCTTACTTCAGTGGCCAGAAATATCAACGAGGTTGAGAACCAGATCCTCACCCGTGACTCAAAAGGAATCTCCAACGAACAGATGGAGGAGTTCAGAAAGTCATTCTTCCACTTCGACAAAACTCGCAAGAGGAGGTTGGAGCCCAAAGAATTCAAAGCTTGCCTTATCTCTCTCGGTTACAACATCAGGGACGACAGACAGGTAAGAATTGCTCATTAGTTATTGGCCACCATCGAACATGTTCCATTGGATCTTATGCCTGAACTAAGTATCCAGTTATATCTATTTAGCGTTGTTATTCAGTATATTTTGTGATATTCTAGGGTGAGGTGGACTTCCAGCGCATTATGTCAATCGTCGACCCGAACGGTTTGAACTACGTCACCTTTGACTCGTTCCTCGACTTCATGACAAGAGAAACGACAGACACAGATACAGCGGAACAAGTTATGCAGTCCTTCAGAATTCTGGCCGGAGACAAGGTAAGCTCGCGGATAAACGGATAACTTCATGTACATTTATATATTTTTTTCCATGATTGAATTAGTTTAATTGTGGCATTGACTAACTGTGTTTCTGTTTCAGTCTTACATCACAGCAGACATCCTGCGTCGCGAGTTGCCTCCTGATCAGGCAGAATATTGTATCCAGCGCATGGCGCCGTACTCGGGCCGTGACGCCGCCCCAGGTTCCCTCGACTACTCCTCCTTCTCCACCGCCTTGTACGGAGAGAGCGACCTTTAAACCTGCCGCGCCATCTGCCAGCGAGCTGGTTACTTATCTTCGCCTGATGGCCGTCAGTCACCCCAACAGTTTTGTGTGCCTAAGACCAGGTTACTGGGACCGGATGAGGCCAACTCGGTGTGCAGCATAGTGTTAACTCGGTGTGCTTGGAGGACTTACGTCCACCACCCCTCGTAGTAACTTAGCTAATCGCCATGGTTACACGGAGTTCTGTCAGGGGAAGCCGTGTCAAAGTCACCGCCGCCAGCTAATCCCACCAAGGTCAAAGAAGGTCAACGATCAGAACGGAAGAGAAGTCCAGTTTTGCCTTCCTTGACAGACTCGTGTCTCCATGTGTGACTGTGTGTATATAAATAAGTGTAACAGCTTAGAATGAAGTTGTAACATTTGTGCTAAAGTAATGTATAAACTTAACAAACGTGTACAGTCGGTTTTTGTAGCTTTATATATTGGATGATTTGGCTGTAGCGCCTCCTAATTTAACGGTAGACACTAATTAGTAATTAATTAGACATGTGATTCAAGTTTGTGTGCGGTCAGCCTAATGGCGACATGAAAGGTTATTTTATTTTGTTGATTAGTGACACTTCACCCTGATTTGAGTGATTAACCCCATTGGGCCAGTTAGCTTGGCAGCTTATATCATTGTGCATATGATATATTTAATTAATTCTATAAGTTTGATTACGACGATTTTGAGAAAGATGCAAATGAGCTGCATTTAGGGAGTTTTAGGTAGTATTAAAATAGTACTAGATTAATTTAACTTCGTCTCTCACTTTGTGTAGTAGTCTTTGCTATGCTGCATACCTTGTGGTCCTCATTGTCGCCGTAAGATACATTTTGTTGGCAGTGATCTGTTAGTGGTCACATGCAACATTGGACAAACTAAAGGTTTGGGGTGCTAATGCAATACCCATTGTCGGGAATTTCCTCCATATTTGAACTTCCCTAATTGGGTGATTAACCCTGAGAATGTACCAAAGTATTACCATGGGAGCCTCACATGGGAGTTTGTCTGGTGGCCAACAGCACCGAGTAATCATGTCAAACAAAAAAAAAAGTAATTTTTAATGTGGACTGCATAATAAATAACCTGATAACGTGGAATTGGTATTTTTACTTGACCATCAGAAAACTTTCATGTGATGCCAGTGTAAGATGGTGAACAAATTTCCTATCTATATGTATTGATCCGATTTGGTAAATCATGCTATTTTGTAATATTTTTAACACTTTTATTTAATACAAAGATCTTACCTGGCTCTAGCTGGATGAGCTGTTTAATTGAATAACACTAAAACATCTTCTTTTGCTGGTTTGTACCGGTAATGATTTTGATTGGAACCTACATACTGGTTGCTTAAGCCAAGTGTACACTGCCTGTTTGTGTATAAATGCCACCTTGTCAATAATGTAATGTACGCCACTAGTCATGGCGATGCTTTTTATCAAGATTCAGCTAAATGTAATTTATTCCTTGCTCTTTGAATGGGATGTTTTCACTTATCGTTTAGTGATTTATTATATACTACAGATACAATTGCAAACAATGACGGCTGTAAGATAAATGTTATATTATGTTATGTGAGTTGCCCAGGACAAATTTTCCTGGCTTATTGCTTGTTTTCTGCTGTTTTAATTATTGACAGTAAATACCTGGATTGCTCCATACCGTTGATTGACTATGGAGTTGCGCCCTTTTGTAGAGTGATTCACACCAATCGAGTGAACAATGTATTTCCTTCTAGTTCTGTGTCCAGACTGACTCAAGTCAAACCAGGGCTACTTCATAACAAAAAACTCCCGCCATTGCAATTCCAAGCGCAAGGAGCCGTGAAAGGTCACAAGAGGTCATCACAATTACAGGGGTTACCCAGTAAGTGATGTGACATCACAGAGTCGATGTTATTATTTTTGTGTAAATTGTGATATATATTATTGACCACTTCGGGAGAGGATACGGCAAAGGATCCGCAGTCATTTGATCGCCACCCTTTGGCGGCGTTCTCTCCCGGGAAATGTTTTGCTCGTAGCAGAACTTTTATTTACACATGTTGTTTATATTTTGTGGTCTATGTTTTACATGCAGTTGTCCGTTGACTTGAGCAGGCAGTGATTTGCACCTCCATCTATAATTATCACTTTTGATACTTCTGAAAGAGAAAGACAACCCACCCCCTTGATTACTGTGCTTCCAAATTATATTATAAACTCACTAATCAATAGACGAACCCAGTAAATGACAGTATAACTTGCTCAACCAGGAGTCAAATAAAGCAATCTTTGTAAAAAGATTACCCAATGTGTCGAGTATTCTTTTATCATACATCATGTTCCAACACGCATTACCTCTAGTACATACCGTAATTTACCGAATCCTATTAGATTTCATTTATATACACCAAACAAACTTATAGAAATTTATTTTCTTCCGCACATTTCTTTTGTAAAAGCATCGCAGTTCATGGAACTATGTTTCTACCTGTAAAGTCAGAACGATCATCCCTAACAATTTCCTGGATAATAATACATGTACATATATGGCTACCAAAACAATTTTAAGTAACCAGCCGAGATGAGTCACCCAGCTTGGATACTAAAACAATGTAGACGCTGTACGATAACAAAGAAATAAAAGATAATGTTGTTTTAAAAAATACAGAGATTAACTAGCACATTTTTGTGAATTATTTTCATTTGAAATTAGTTAACGGAAGCCATTCAATTAATAGATCCCCTCATATTAAATAGAAATAAAATACTTTATCCTGCGAACACCTTGATCAATGCAGGATTGAGCAAAATCTAAATATACCCAGGAAACATTTCCCTTTTACATGAACGCAAATCCACTGAGACATTTTAGAATTATTCTGGTCCCCCATTTTATTATCCGATAGCAAAGTACATCACAGCTTACAAAATAACATTTTAGTGGACGCAACTCGGGTAATTTATAACCTGTGCTGTCACAAGTGTAGTTTTGTCGTTGTTCAAACAGCACAATTTCGCCAAGGGAGTAACTATTCAAATGTACATGCAATTAAGTTCATGATACATTTTTTAAAAGGGCGGTATGTCGTAAACTGAGCGTATTTACAGACAAGGCATTTCCTTATGTTCCAGACAAGCAGCTTATACTTTAATACAATCCACTAGAGGTTATAAAGCAAGGCCTACATGTATGATTCAAACATTCAATTTCATGCAGTTTTCATTCATATCTTGATTCACTCGGTTATATCACAAAAGAGCAAGTTCTGCGCATCTAAGCCTTACTCGGTTGGTTATAATGTAAATGCTAGATTGAGTTGGGTCCTATTTTTACACAGGTAAACTTTAAATACTAAACAAATTAAGTTTATTTAAAGATGCACCAACA
This sequence comes from Armandia brevis, assembly GCA_035585475.1. Lineage (NCBI taxonomy): Eukaryota > Metazoa > Annelida > Polychaeta > Opheliidae > Armandia > Armandia brevis. Next base: position 44,473 of record JAXGGS010043332.1, on the reverse strand, counting down.
TCACTATCTGTCATAAATTACTTCGATATGTACACATTGAAAGTGAATTGTGCTCATCTCACATTAAATGTTGCACCAAAGTTCGCTCCCTTGCAACACATATTTACAGTAGTCAGAATTAAAAAGACAAATATCCACATCACAGAAATGAAATACAGACTTGACTAAAAGCTTATGCGCGTTAACAATCTTCATGGAATTTGCATTTTGAGCTCAACGATAAGTTCTACGTATATAACACAAAGGTACACTCATTAAACATACGGTACATATGGCAAATAATATTGAGCTTCCTGCCTATGGCCGAGATCCAACGATTAAGTGAAAATGAATGACATGTAAACATGACCAGTAGTATAAACTAAATCAAATAAAGTGTGTTTGCAAACGCAAACGATCCAATTTTTGATTATCTCTGTTAAAACACCAATGATCTACCGGACCAAATTATGCAAGCGCGACAGGTACCGATACACTGGCAGACATAACGGTAAATGTAGTTACCATATATGGCATGATTGTTAAGCGGATCGCAAACTGCTCTTTCATATGGCGCAAGATATTATTACTAGAGTAAATGGCAACAATATAGTAGACTTGAGGTTATGTGCTGTACTGTTAAGTTAAACTTCAAGATCTGTGGTTCCAGCTTCCGCTATAGGAACAAATTTAGTTCCATTTGATTCAATCTTCACCAGGAGAATAACTTTATCCACGTGCGATCGCTTGCCCATTTCTCGGTGGCAAGGGACCCAGCGGTGAACCACGTTTCCTTCCATGCCTTTCTGGGGTCGCCAATCTCCCCAGCTACTCTTGCCACCTTTCCCTCGCCACGAATCGTCTGGCCACAGCACATCAATACGTCGGCCAAGGTTGATATTGTCAAACACCATTGAAGGATCGATGATCTATCAGGAAAAAGGCAGGTGCTTTAATATTGTATGTATGTTTCTCGTTGTTTCCTCCGAGAAAAATAATTAAAAATCTACAATAGGTCTAGATAAAAACATCAAATACCTGAACTCGAAATATTGCAGCTTCCTTGATTGGTGTGTTGGCAGATTCGGCAATGAGACCGGCGAGGCTGACAAACCCAGTAGGTTTACCGGCACTACTCGTTGTAGACACCAAACTACCTCTCGTAGGGAAGGGAGGCTGCGAGGAATCTGGAGGATGGTTGGAGGGAGTGTGACCCGCGCTGGCCGGAGGGATTATCCCGTGTGGGTTCAGGTTTTGTAGGTTAGGAGGAGGACACCCACCATAGCCCTCTTCACCCATCATACTGCTTCCACTGGTACAGCTAGCACCACAGCGTGCACGCATTCTGATGAAATGAACATAAATCCACTTTATTTACGCGTAAACATTATTAACAGATTATTTTCGTATGCCCCAATCCTTTACATAAGTATTCAAGAAAAACGTTTACCTATGCCACAACCCCCTGACTGCATGGAAAACTCGGTTGAGACTGAATTCCTTGCCAACCACGCCAGTGTGTTGATCGTTGGTTCCACTGTATGAGATGGTTAGTGGTGACACGTAAATCGGGTACCCTATTGGCTGATCGCACGATGAGTTGATCATATTACGTAGCGCTTGTTTAGCATTCTGGATTGACCCTCGCTCCGGATTTCTGTTCCGGAGAAATATGAGCTCTTGGAGCTGTCCTGCCCACAATCCGCGGACACATTCTCTGTTCACTTTGATCACCCTAAAGCTCAGGTACCTTTTATTTAACATGATCACTTTGTACTCATCAGATCCTTCATCAAATACGTGCCTGCAAAAAAACCCGCGGTCCACTCAGTCATGTATTGTATTTGAAGGAAAACAATCAAAAAAAGTCTACACAGAGTAACACATCAGAGGTAATTCGAAAAGTGACAAGCGTGTGTGCTGGTGAGTTACCTAAGAGCCAAGAGAGATGGAACATTGGACAGCACGGCGTTCCTCCACGCTGGGTCTGCCTCGTGAGATATTACCATATTTTCTTCATGGTTGGAAATAGCGTCATACAGAGCTGCATGATCGTCGTACTCATCAGGGGACGTAAAATGGTCCTGTAAAATAAACACAAAAAGTCCGTGTTGTTGTTGATTAACAGCGGGTGAGGAAATGTAGCTATGTAACTGTACTTATACGAACTTGGTGTAATTTCAGAGACATCCGCACTCCTGGTGCAACCACCCTTCGTAACATTTCCATATCACTGAAGATCCATTCGTCCCGTACTGAAGTTATCCTGAAATCTCCCTTAAACAGGGCGTGCAGTCCGTAGAGGAAAAATTCCACGTTGGAAGTAGAATTGTTATGACTAGCTGTGCCTAAAGCACGACGTCCCAAGAGACCTAACCCGAAGCACAAGGAAACCAGCCAAGAGTCCTTACTGCTATCAACAGTCTGAAAGTGTATATATTTTCCGGAGAATATGTGAAATTTATTTCGATATGATTAAACGTTGCACGTGCTTTGTAATGGAGCAACCTCCAGAAAATAATAATTACCTTATCCCTCCTTGATGCACAGTATTGGATCCATTCATAGTAGACGTTACAAAAACTGTTTTTTGAGACCCCTGATACTCTGCTATCGTAGTCTTCGTCAACGCTTGAAGTGAATATTGGATCAAGATCAACATAGTTTTTGTCCAAAGTTCCTCGTATTCCTTCCTTGATATTTTCATCGTTCAACCATTGTTCCAATTTAGGGGATCGCACCGTATAGTAGATAATACTCTAGAGTGCATAACAGTTAAATACAGAGCACGATTTAAGATTTGACAAAGGAATTCCTCATAAACTATTTAAGATCTACTCACTTTAACGTAGTAGGTAATTAACACCTTCCTGAGATCAAAGACCTGAAGCATGGAGGCAGCAGAGTTGTCTGAGATACTATAACCTTCCAGTACGTACTTAGTTACGACAACTTCCCAAGCCAACCATCGCTGACTGAACGCAGCGTTCAAGGACAAGAAGTGTGGCAAATGGCCAGGCTCACAACAGCAAAATCCTTCAATAGAAGAAAAACATTTAACATATTACAACATAGGGAACCGCGACTCGCCTTAACAATGGAGAAATATATAACCATCTGCGCACCTTCGTCATCTTCAACTCCCTCAGTGATCGCCTCAACTTCTCTCTGTTGACAGTAAGTGCCTCTGAATTCCAGACCTCGGAGTTGAAACGTCACGAGTCCATTACCTTAAAATATCAGATTCATACAGTGACGATAATCATATAATTGCCAGTGCACGGACAGTGGCATGTGCAAAAGACCACAATTCAGGTTAACATAATCTGTGCATACCCATTTCAATTATGTGAACTAACGCATTCAAGTAGTCCGATGCCATGATGAAACAATCTCCTTGGCTAACATCGCCCCATCGCCCCATCGCCAGATCTCCACACAGACTATGTTGAAGAGATCTGGTCAAGTGTTCGTAAAATATAGAATTAAGGTTGTTGTCATCGGCCCCCGGATTTCTATCCAATTGCGAGGAGAGGCGAGTATTGCTGTGGTCCACTCGTTTCGTGCTGAAAAGAAAGTGAAGAGGGGTTAATGAATATATTGAACCGGGTAGTTGAAAAGTATGCTCTTCAGTGAACAAAGATAAAAACCAACTCACTTGTAATCTCTTTCCCAAAATTTTATTGGCCTGACATACGAGGTTATGAATATTGCACTTCCCAGTAACGGGTTGAGAGGAGTGGAAAAGAGCGCTGATATCAAAGCTTGAACAAACAACATTGCTGAATCTAATATATAGTAAAGGAATTTTGCAATCTACTCCGTGAGTTTTGGAAACATGGTAATACTTAGCATTTTGGTTACACCTTATTGAAGACGAATGTTACTGATGTTTTTTATATCAGTCAAGGATACGAGGCACAGAGAATGGTTGCGCAAAGGCATGAAAGGCAGATCCCCAGCTGATATTCCAGGGCGCTATATATGTCAAAATGAACTTCACTTTCAACAGCAAATCGTAAAACTGCAGGAAAAATATATATTTACGTGTAATCCTGCTCTTACAATATATGATGCGTGCGTGCATCTTATATGAAATAAGATCAAACACACGAAGCTAACCTTGCTAAAGAGTATTGATATGAAGAAGTAATCAATCACAAAAGTTTCGGTCGAGGCTGGAGTACGATAATCGTAGGTAAAAAAGAAGGTTGTGAACACGATAATGAGGTACTGTCGAGGCGTGTCTGAGAAGCCGGCGCGAAACATCTTAACACTGCAAACCACGATTATTAAGGTAGCAAGGCTGAAACAAAATTTGAGAAATTATCAGATTCATCTTAAGTACGAGTGCAGAAGATTAAGGATTCGTCGAGCTTGTCCAGCAAGTACTTACTGTAGTCCGAATTTAATCTGATCTTGTTCTATCATTTGTCTTGCTGATCTGGTCAAACCGCTGAGGAAGACCGCTGGATACAGGAAGTTTCTTTCAAAGAAACGCAGCCATACATATATTTTCTCGAACCACATCACACGCGCGGCAACTATAAATAAGTTGGGTTATTACAATATGAAATGAACATTGCAGTTAAATGTTATTGTGGAAATACATACATTCAACAATGTGATGGAAAGTAATTTATCATGATACCTCTAACTTCAAATTGAGCTCTCTCATAGCTAGGTAAGACCGGTTGTGAACAACACAACCAGGGCATTTCCTTTCTAACTTGTGGCAGTACATAGTGCACTAGGAAGCCGTACGCACCGGCTCCATATGCCAATACTAAATGCAAAGTTGGCTGAAACAGAAGAAAAAACATCACGAACATGACTCATAAAAGTCAGATACACGTTGGAGTCGCTGTATCAGCTAGCAAATACCTGTAGAGCTGGGCTGCTAAATGCCGTGCTCACGCTAACTGCAAACACCAACACAGCAGATGCACAACAAACTATTAAATCAGATCTGAGTCGTTGATACTAGAAAAAGAAACGTAAATAGATTAAACAACATTCATATATATTGTAAGCTATTCGAATTCGATTCGAATTTACATGTATGCGAAAGTTGCCTACCACTGAGTTTCGTAGTTTTGCGGGTAATGGGTCTACCAACTCCTCCTGGCCTTCTTCTGGAGTGTTGGATTCAGCATTTTTACACTTACTTCCTTTATTAATTACTCTCTTAATGAGTTGCCTGGAATCCATAAGGTTATTATTGAATCATACTCGACCGGTAAAACAAAAATGACGGGTAGATAAAGAAGAAGAGAAAATGCACCCTTACCACAAAACACTAGGATCAGTGGCTGACCGACTGAGATGATAACAAACAGGCACCAAAACACCACAGAAGACCGAGAAGAGGACGTGTTGAGACGTGTTTGGTTGATGAGGTGTCCCTGGGTCATCCTAAATTATTGTTAAGTGATATGAGCATCACTATTGAAGTAGACAAATAGCGACACTACGGTAGTCAAATAAGATGGAACAGTTCATACCTTGATACCAGCTAGACAGAAACCATACAGGAATGCTACAGCTAAACAACTTCTGCACACCGTGAAAACGGCGGCCGATAAGCTGGTTGTTGCTGGAAAATAATATTTAAAATTCATGATACGAAGTTACTATTCATGACGTATACTATGACGTACTGGTGATAATAGTTCTTGAAATTCGATCACTTGATATACATGTACATATACAGGTACTTACCGTGGCCGCCAAAAACATGTATTTCAATTTGTTCCAATAGATACATGAGGAATGTATTAACTTGCGGTAATAATCCGATTGTAAAAAGCAGTGGAAAGCACAACAAAAATACTGCAATACAAGGAGGTAAATCGTTATCTAATGAATCGAGTAACAGAATGTATGATGCGTACCGGTATACGAATTTTGAGTAAACATTTGATATGCTCTTACTTTTGACTAGATCTCTCGAGAACTGTAAAGCTGCATGGGTGGTGATTGGTATACCGTATAACGTGAAAGATACTGATGTCCACTGAGTACTAGCATAATCCAATAACATAACAAGACTGGCACAGACACAAAAATAAAACGGACGGCTGAACACAATGATGCGGTTATACCCCTGAAAATTGGACGAAAGATAAAGTAAGACCTATGATTTCAAATATATCGGTACCTATTCAAACCGCTACCAGTGAAGTCTTAATGTATTTTATAAAAAAAACGCATGTCGCATCTACTTACATGCATTGGCGAAGCAGCATCTGGTTGAACACTCTGTGGTTATAAAAAGACAGGATTAATTATATAAAACAAATGTCTTGACATCTAAAAGTACGCAGACTATTTAATATTCTCATACCTTCAGAAGGGAGTACTGACAGCTTGCCATGACAAAGCAAAATAGAAATATCCAGAAGTCTTTGAAGAAACCACTTGAGAGAAGAAGTGCTCCAAGTATACCCACGCCGGCAGCCAGCAGTACGGAGATCGCATTTTCTATCACAGTATTTCTACAATGGAGAGGCAGTAGTTAGATTGTTGAATCAATGAATTAGGTCATATTAAAGAACATACAAAATGCCGGTACGCAGTAATAAATCATCATCGAGATTTATGCATATCCATACCTGTCCAGCAGAGCAAGAAGAGCTAAACGGTCAAATCTGATCTTGACCATTTGCTTTGGGAATAAAAAAAACTTGTAATAGTATTTCGGCCGGTCTTCATTGTGGTTGTTGTCGTATGAAGTATTTGAATCACTGTCGGAGGTATCAGACCCCAGACTACGACGGGGAGCGTTTTCAATCAAGGCCTCCACATAATGTTGTAGCGCGCTCCTTGGAGAACGAGCCCCACGAATATCTGAACTGTCGCCAACTCTGGATGTTACAAAATATACAATTAATCACAACCAACGTACCCTAGTTTAGGATATTTGCAGTAAATACCAAGGTCATGCAGATTCGCACGATTCCCTTTACAATGAATCTTACCCTCGGACAGGTCCTGGAAGATCAAGTTCAAGTAGTACTGGATCAGAAGAGGCAGGAGGTGGATCGTCGAGAACGACTGTGGATCCAGATTCCGACGTGGAGTCCCTGAAAATACAAATACATTTATACTCGAGCAGCTCGGAGCCAATTTACCCATTGGGAGTGATATGAACGTCTATAAAAGTATTCGAACCATGGCTCCTTTTTAGACTTGTTTGCTTCATTCGCTTGGACGGAATCGATTACACCCGTCGCCGTGCCACTCGTATCACCAAATGTATACGTCAGCCAGTTACCGTATTCGTCTTGAAAACAGTGAACCGCACCCTGTGTTGTATCATCATGTGACTCGGCTAAATGTTTGTTAGCAGCGGACACAAGGGTATCAAGGGCATCAGACGGCGGCCCATCTGATCTAATACTGCTACTTCGTTTAGAGCTGCTGTGACTGTCTCGTCGCTTTTTTCTCCTGCAAAATTGTAACATTTATTTGAATATATTTAGATATTGGTCATTTTAACTGTTCAGTATGGTCTTGGAAGGTATAACGTTCCAATGTCACTTAGAGACTGACCGTCGTTCACTGCCATGCTCGCTGCCAACCCGGTCTCTGCTCTCAGCGTCAGCAGCCGCTGTAATGTCTCGTCTCTCTGGTAACAAAGCTGATGACTCATTATGATTGGAGGCTGACGATTCTCGGCTACTCGTTTTCCCTTCCAGTTCGAGGTCTGCCGGCAAGGAGCTCGTGCTTGCTTCAGGATTCTGTAACCGTCTCCTTGCTCGTAATTTAGCTCGTTGCTCACGTGTTACTGAAACAAGCGATATATTGTGATGATCTTGTTTGTCACAAATCGTTACCACTACAAAAAATGGGAATTATGTATCTACACCTATATTTTTACATAGATACCTCTTGTTCTTGGTCGTCTTGGCCTATTCTCTCCATGAACGGCAGCGGTACCTTGCTCTACTAAACTTTCTAATTGTTCTTCTATTGAAACGAAAACATGGCTAATATAAGTGCAACTGATCCAATGGACAGTGATATAAACTTCCGGTATACAAAATGTGAATGCGGTCTCACTTCTTAAATTAAGCTCATCTCTCAGTTTCTTTAAGTCTTTCTCGGCCTCCAGAGGATCTGACTTGCTGAGAATTGCCAACAATCTCCAGCTCAACTCAACTGTATCAGTGATGTCCGGGGCAAAAGTGCTTCTCGGGGTTTCATCGTCTGCAGAATTAAACACGCATATACTATATCGCGTGCTATCTAACGAAAGAAATGTACAAAGTATGTGCAACAATTAAAACCACTTACGAGAATCTGAATCTGGAGATTGTGTAGGAGGGGGCTGGTGCAAGGGTCGTCGCTTTGGTATAGCCCCTTGGCTGTATTGCTTGGCAAGTTGTTCCTCTGGGCTGAGATCACAACCGAGATCATGTCTCTCGCTGTCTGGAGATGTAGTCGAGGATGAACCATGACCTGAAAGCACAAATTCACTTAATATCAAAAATACCCGCGAAACTATATCCTAATCGTATCGCGTAATTAATATATACCTTTAGAGATGAAATCTACAAATCGATTGAATGACACTAGACAATGACAAAACCTACAGGGGGTGCTAGTGAACAAATTGGATGGAGTGGGGAAAGAACGAGTTCGTTCTGGACTAGAATCGTGCCTTGGCTCGTCTTCCTCGTTGGTGAGGGTACTAGAAGAATCGCTACAATCCGACGGACTGCCCACTTAAACACAGACAGTGAACATATGTATACAAATGACTAGCATAACGAAACAATTCACTTTAATTTCATATGTTAAAACTTACGGGACGTTGGCGATTCACTATCTGTGCTAAAAAGCCAATCAAGGCCAACCATACTATTCTGATTAGATCGTAGATCGTTATGAATAGGTTCCCTTGGTCTCTGTGCAAACGCTGGAAGCTTAAAAAGGGATGAACCATTCGGTTTTCCTACAGCAGATGATGAAGCACCAGGTCCTGTTTTGGCTGAATATTTGCTGTTTTTTGCACCATATTTTCCTTTTGTTACTTTGCCTTTCTTCACAGCACGTCTTTTGGTTCGTTCATTAGCTGATCCGCTATTGCTGCCAGATTTCATAGTAGCCTCAGTGAGTGTTTGACTTGATTCTGATTTCCCATCTAAGTTAACAACAGCTTTCTTTGGCTGGGCTCTTGGAAACCCATATGTACTATCCTCACTCATAGAACTGCTTACGTCTGATGTGTCTGTTGCACGACCAGACTCCAAACCAGCGTGGGATTCATTTGAACACAAACTAGATCCTACACTACGTGAATATTCTCTAGAGTTCACAGTCCCAAAGGAAGAAGGTGAAGCTGATTGGTCAGCCATGGCACCAGATAAATCAGAGTCGACTGTTCGTGGAGTTGCATCAATGCTGCTGTTTACCTCATTACTAACATTGTTTTCACCCCTACTTGGGGTCTTCGACGTTGCTGACACATTTTCAGAATCTTTCGGCGATTCTGGCAATTTCCGGTCAATCGGGAACACAGCACTCTTTTTAGCACCTCTGAATTCGATAGTGGGTACAGATTCAATGTCAAATAGTGAGTCTTTAGGGATATCTCTTACTAGAAATATGTCTTTTTTACTTGCATTTCCAGGTTCCATTTCAGGACTAGTTTCTTTGTACGAGCTCAAGGAGGAACTATCTCCGAACTCCGATGGCACATTACCGCACGGCTCAGTTCTTTTTTTGCGTAAGCTGCTAAATTGAATGTCCGGTGTAAACCTCGATGATAAATGCTCATTATCACTATGTTCTTTGCCTCCCTCGGGAAGCGAGTACTGGCGATGTTTAGTGCGAGTAGGTGGCACTATTCCTGCAGAGAGCGACAGACTGATTGGTTCTCTAGGATCTGCCATGGTTTCCGCAGGTTGGGGGAAACTGCAAGTGTCCAAAGTGCTCCTAGCTCTCCTTACTGCTCGTCTGTGTTTACGAGGCTTGATTCTATGAGGTGATGACGAGTTATCATCTCTCCGCCTATCACTATGTCGTCTTCTTTCTTTCCTAGTTGTATTTTTGCCTTCAGTCACAATTTTAAAAGAGCTATCTGGACCACTTGATCCAGAAGCTAGACAAGTTAAAGGTATAATATCTGCAATGTCTTCTGGTGCATTTAAACTTTCTTTAGTGCGACGTCTCCTTCGTGTCGAAGATGCTCCAGGATCGGACGAAGTACTGGCTTTTCGGTTTGTGCCTGCAAAGATTTACATGGTATGTCACTGCAAGAGTAATACTGCCATTGTTACAAACTTTCTTTTTGTTAGAAACAAACACACATCATAATTCGCGTAAAGTTAAGAAGCTGATATCAAGTATTGCGTGCAACATACATAATAACAATAATGTTCATGGGCAGCAGTTGTAAAAAACTGACACACACACAAAACACTGACCAGATTTTTCTATCTCAAGACTTTTAGTTTTTTCTATGGCCCCATTAGTGGGAGGGGGCGTTTGTGGTAGGCTTGAAGATATACGGACTGCGCCAGACATTCGGCTAAACGATCCGCGGCCACTGCTTTGAGAATCCTTTCTGTGTACGTCAACTTTTAAATCTGCGAACACACAATTCAATCATGTCTCATTATACAAAACATATGTCTGACCCACAGTGCTGACTACATACAGGAGTTGTGTATAAACAAAGCAGGATGACAATGTACTAATACAAATACATGTACAAAACTACATGTATGTTAAACATGTACTTGAAGGAACGAAAACTAGAAAATCAAATAAATACCATGAGCGCTCCCCTTTGCGCTGCCACTGCTGCGGAGATCCCGGTCCTTCACCAGCTTATTAATGTATTCCATGGAATCAACAGGGGTAATCCCTTTATTCCGGCCGCTACTCCGACTGCTACTCTCTACAATGGAGTTTCGAGAGCTACACTGCACTGGGGGAGTGCCACTCGGAGGCTCCGCAGTGCTAGATGACAACACCGTCAATTCAATACCTTCTGTGGTCTCCCTGAAAACGACAATAATTGCGTATGTCCCATTAAGAAATATGCTCACACGAGAAATTACGTTTCAACAAGCGGATTGGCAATATGACTACCAAACGGGGCACTGCAAAGCACACTTTCTTTACCCTTACCTACAGTTTATATCAACCAATTTGTAATTCATCGCAATAAGCTGTTTAAAGAAATTTGGTTGAACTTATTTAGGATGGGGATCGGGAGACTAAAATATCAGTACCGAAAGCAGCAAATTTAAAACTTATGAAATCTACGTTTGGGTACGCCGCTTCATAATGTTAAATAATGTATTCTAGGTGAGCTCTAATCATAATAATACATTTTATATGCCAAGTGACAAATAATGCAGCATGTCAAGGATATTCATCTTCGATAACTAACCAATCAACACATAGTAAATCTAAACTTGATCTAAGCATCTAAGTTGAATACCTAATACAAAATGATGGACCGGTATATTATTTTGCACATACATGTACATGTATAACGTTAATAAGGTTGAGACCAACCGTGAACAGTGCACGTATCAATGCACAGCATCATGGCGTATCTTGCATGGTATTTAAGAAATTGCATTTAATAGGCGACTAAAACGAGGGAAAGGCTTGTACAGTGAATGTACATAAGTACAAATATATACACATATGCACATGCTTTACACACACGCGTGAACTAATAAATAGTACCTATTAATGGGTACACTCTATTTTACACGGTAGATTAATTCAGCGGGATGAAAAAAATATGTATAACAAAATTAGTTTTGTTGTAGAGGAGTCATTCTGAGATTAAAGGCGACCTAAGCGGGTCTTGTTCTGACCTGTCACCCCTAGAGCCAAGAAGATGGGTGGTTTCCTGGGACTCCTCATCTGAGGAGAAACGCCTAGATAACATAGAGGCATTTGGTATTGTTAGAGGAATTGGCCTTGAACAGCATTCATTAGGTAATAGATCTAGGGACTCCCTAAATCAAAGAGAAAAGTTAGAAAGTAAACTAAAATTACATCAGATATTTACAGAATTGCAAATACTGAAACAATAAAGTGCATCACAACAGCTGAATGAAGTGGGATACGGAAGAGGTGATAAATTACGTAAATAGTGAGGCGGGTTTGTTCCATTATCTATGGATAAATAGTTCACATTATAGAAATGGACCGTTGGGTATGGTTTAATCATTCTAAGGACATACGCTACATCGATTTCGGATTCCGACAAAGATAAACATGACCATTCGCTAGATAATATTCGTGGGAGAGATGGCTCATAACCGTTATCATCAGTGCAAAATTATAACATAACCAAACAACCATCAACGCCGACAGACCATCATTATATGAGCTATATTTGTAGATACACACTCGTGGAACAAATATATCAGAATACAAGAAACACATGTGTCCCTTTATCATTACTCGTCTAAAACAATTAGACTTTAGTCGATTGACATATTCTTACCCTTGAGTATGACTCTTGCTGACTGCAGTCTCACTAGTTTTGCTAGGCTCTTCGTTGGCATCTGTTTGACTGTCGTCATTTTCACTGCTTTCTTCTTCAATGACTTCACTGGTATCAAACATATGATGTAATCGGTAGTTGACTATCTTTACAAAAACGAATACCAGGACTGTCACAACGCAGTAAATTGTCCATACCACTAAGTCTGCAGGCAGTGTCTGAAAAAGTGAAGGGTTTTTTGTGTATCATGCATGACTCTTATGGCCAAATATGTGCTTAATTTGGAGAACGCAAAATCATGCGAACTGACACTAGGTTATGTTTCATGAATATGATACAATTCAATTCAATTTCATATCGTTTTATTCCCAGTAATCGGTCTTTATAAACAGATACATGGCATATAATAAAACGAGGTATGACAATGTTGCAGATGATATTTAGTGTTTATAATGATTTGTTGTATAATAATTATTTGAGGGGTCATAGACCCGTTATTAGTGATACATATTTAGTAATAATGTACTCCAGTTCAGGTCAGCTATCTACTTTCATTTTTTGTGTTCTGATAACACTGAATAGATATATACTGCCTTGTTTATCAAGTTCTCGTCACTCTGCAGCAGCACAACAATGTTTGCCTCAGTTGGTGAATCAAGCAATTCTTAATCTGTATCCAACAGGTGTCCCCTTAAGGACGTACAATTATCTGCAAATGTGGGGCATCTAAATATATGATATTCATCCCCAACCACCCGCATGTGACACTTTTCACATAGTCTGTCCTCAGGAGGGATGCCCTTGTACCGTCCCCTCTCAATCGGTAGGCAGTGTGTACTGGCACGCAACCGAAACATCTGAGTTCTGAATTCCCCTCTCAGCTCATTCAAATATGGCTCCATACCAAATTGCAATTAAACCTGGCCATAGAAGCGCAGTTTATTGCCCTGCGTGCCTCCACGCGATGAACTCAGAGGGGTGGTAATAGATTCAGACCACGCCCGCTCAAAGTCCTCTATCAATTTCTTTTTAATAACTTTTAAATCAAGCTGATTCCAAGACCAGTCGCGACAACCCAGTACCAAAGAAATGATATTTTCTATGG
>JAXGGS010043332.1:0-28579 GCA_035585475.1 Armandia brevis | reverse complement strand
GCAACAAATCTGATGTATCCTCATCACCAGACAGTCATTTGCTAATGTACAGTACAAAATGTATGTTCTTTCTATCCCAACTTAGCCCAAATATACATAAACACAGTGATCTACTAGCACATACTTGTACATGTACATGTTGTAGCGCCCGCCACGGGCGGCAACAAAAAAAAGACGATTCTCAGTTAAGTTACCGCAAGTGTGTTTATTAGCACATAAAACTGGAAACCAGAAAGAGACAGACATTTAGCTGATTATACAGAAAATTTGGGCGTGACTCGTTCACCCATATCGATGTTATACATACATTCACGTTATCATGTCTAAAATCTTAACATTTACATTTCAGGCGCCGCTCCTTCGCTGGCGGATACACCAGGCCGAGAATCCCGACCATTCCAGGGTCAAAACAGACCAAGAAGCTATACGAGGACGTCAAAAGATACAGTTACAGCTACAAGATCGTGACGTTTAAGTAACCGATTTACCGGCGTTTCTATGACATTGAAATTCCGGCATGTAAACAAGGACCCAATAAAATTCACACCTCTCCTCCTTCGTTATTACTGAGTTTGCATGCTTACAAGATATAAATATTAGATCTAAACATAACATGAATGTCCCTAAGACACTTCTACACATATAGATGGTATAAATTACCTTATTCAAGCCTTTGGCCACGCACAATCACAAAACTCGTTCGTAGGTCCCAGAGCAACGATACGCTGACTCTCAACCTTAATAAGTCAAACATGGCGCCGACCCGTCACTCAGCCAATAGGAGAAGCCCTACACGTCACGTGACCCGGGAATCCCAGTAATGATGTTGCGCGCGTGCTCATTTTCATGAATGAACCAAGGTCAGCCACACAAGGCCACCTGGCTACTACAATTGGGTCAGGCATGTACATCGTACAAACATCAACAAACTGGTGACGTATTTACAGGACGCGCGACATATTTAAAAACCCACAACCGCCGTTGTTACACATGTGCTCATATTAAATGTGGTTACAGCTAAAGAAAATACACTTGTGTGCATGTATATACTACTAGCTGTTGTTACACACGCTGCGGTTATTGCTAGTAACTATTGGAAATAGTGCTAGGAGTTCTCTTACACCCCCACCCCTCCCCCGGTAAGCACCAAGTCATCCTCTGACACACCCATTCCCTAAGAGCACAGCACATAACAGCTTTCTCCTGTTGGTTGACTTTATTAAATGGGTATGGAGTATGAATCTCTGAGTACCATTGTGCAGCATTCCAGGTGAACTTTGGTCAAACTGGTACTCGGAACTGACCGTCAAAAGCTTGGTGGTTCAGATCAACTCTCCTGCAGTCAAGTACATGGATGAAATCTCGAAAAAAATGTAACAAGTCACTATAAAACGTAAAATAAAATGATTTAGTATAACAAATAATATTAGTTGGAGACTATGATAACTGTGAAACTTGTTCTTATTTTTTAATTAGCATCTCATCAAATTTCGTTTCTTTAACGCATGCATTACAAAAGTAGCTTAATAAACACACATAACCCCCACCCCCCCCTTGGGACGACCTGACTGGCCGTTCCTGCATACAAGTGAGTGAGCCAGTACTTTGTCAGTCGGCATTCTATAGTCTACTCTTTGTCACAGTTCGTTCGTCACGTGGGAAAAGGTCAACCAATCAAATCGCTTACCGCACCCTGTTTTGGTGAAGGTCAAAGTACATTCTGAAAATGGCGGAGGATCGCTGAGAAGGCTGGACAAAGATTCACGATCCGAGGCCAAAATAACTGACATTGCGCGTTCAATTGGTAATCTGTGGAATCCGATTTGTTTGCGAATGTTACATGATTCAATATGGGATAAATTATGGACGAAATATGGAGGCTGAGGAGTTCAAGTAACACAACGAATGTTGCAGCATCGGCTTGTACAGCTGTCACAATACCCTGTTTCAGTGGCTTCAGCAGCAGCAAGCAGGGAGAGAGTATTCTGGCTGTGCTCCCCAACAATAGCAATAGGGGACCGGCCAGGCGGGCCTCATGCCCGTCTCACCCCCAACCCACCCCGCTGAGACGGCGAAACGCGGGCTGCCGTCTTATGGGCCACCCCCGGGTCCGCTTCCGAGAATGCCCACCAAGGATAGCTATTATTCAGCTTCCCCAGCCCACACCATGGATCCTGGGGCAGGTAAGGTTGTGTCCACTAGCAAATCGTCGCCCCTCTCTGCAGCCGACAAGCAGTCGTTAGGGGGTGTTTCAGGAGTCAGTGCAGTCAGTGGTCTCTCGGGGCTTTCTAATTTATCTAACATTAGTCACATCTCCAGTGAAAGTAATACTGGCACTTGGACGGCGATATTTGATTATGATGCCAGTAGAGAGGACGAGTTGACGTTAAAAAGAGGAGATCAGGTACGTGTGCTGTCTAAAGATTATAGAATATCAGGAGATGAAGGCTGGTGGACAGGAGAAGTTGCCAACAAAGTAGGAATATTCCCTAGTTCATATGTGGCCAAACAGGAGATAGTTGATAAAGTCTCGCCCACAGGAGACAACTCAAGACCGTTTGAAATAGATTTTTCTGAACTGGACCTTGAGGAAGTGATCGGTGTAGGTGGATTCGGAAAAGTTTACAAAGGATTATGGAGGGATATGGAAGTAGCCGTTAAAGCAGCCAGACAAGACCCCGATGAACCAATAAGTGCTACATTGGAGAACGTGCGTCAAGAGGCGAAGATGTTTTGGCTCTTGGATCATCGAAATATCATCTCCTTAATAGGAGTTTGTCTACAGCAACCAAATTTGTGCTTAGTGATGGAATATGCCGAAGGTGGTTCATTAAGTCAAGCCCTTGTTGGAAGATGGATACCACCGGACATACTTGTAGACTGGGCCCTACAGCTTGCAAGGGGAATGTACTACCTCCACGAAGAAGCACCAATGCCCCTTATACACAGGGATCTAAAATCCAATAACAGTAAGTATTACTGATTTGTGTTTTCATCAATGGTCCTTAATCAATACACGGTTATATATTTAATTCACTGAACCTCTTAAATGGTGTCGGTCGACTGTACTCTATATAGCGAGAATGTGAATGAGAAAAAGCCATATTAACGGTATGCATGTGAACCATTGGCCATTTTTTTGTCTCCCTACATATGCGGTACAAGATCAAATTTTAGTAGCATGCCTTCATCAGTGTATATAGTAACACAACTACTAGGGGGTGTTAGATGTGTTATTCTGTTCGCTTGTAATCAAGGATATGTCATTCAGGTCCATGTTTCATGTATGTTTCATTACTCGTTGAAATGATATACATGTAACAAGTCTACAGCTTGTTTATGAGGATTTCGCATACAGGTGCACAATGCTATTCAGCGTTCCTTCTTAGTTCAGTTGCCTCCTACCTACCCTACATACATGTACCTGTAATGGCAAAAGCATTGCCTTGTAAGTCCTCATTATTTTCGCACTATGGACACCGTATATATTTGTACTTGTAATGTACATATATGTACATGTATATGAAGTTATGAACACACCGCATTAAGTCACGAATTTACCCATTGTAATAGTTGCGGTATCGAAAAAACTGTTGTAACTCGCAGGGACTTTCTTTATACAGTGAACACCATGCAGGGATAATCTTGCATGCATCAACAAACATCAAATTATTGATGTAAGCAGTCGTTTTCTACGAGCATGATGTTGTTAGCGTATCTGTCGTATTGTAGCCGATAACTATCATTAGGATCTCATGAATAACATAATTGATCTTTGCCTGCATGAACACGTTCCATTATTCTGCTGATGTGATTGATAAACAACTGCAGTATTAAACTAAATGATACCAAGAGGCTGTATTCGGAGAGAAACTATGCCCCTGTGCCGTGTTCCAGATATTGGTGCGTAACAATATTTATTGTAATTTCAATATTGGTGATAACAACACTTTTAGATTCGCGTAGATACGTGCATAACCAACGATACATGGATTCAACCTTAACTGTTTCAAATGTTTTGTTTATTTACCAAATAAATACTGCGAATTATTGATTCTCTTCAAACTATTCAATCAATACTGCCAATGTAAGCAGCCATATCAAACGGAGTGCTTCATTCGAGGGCTAGGGAAACCCATCCGTCTTCTGTTGAAATTTTGCTGTCTCTTGAATGTGCTACTTCCATCCATAATACTGTTTCGTGAGACGCTTCCGCCAGGCAGCAACTAGCAGTGTTATGAATGTTTGTGAATATGATATTTATCGTGCTCGTATCACATGATCCAGTACGCATATTAATCAAGATGCAACCACGATATCCGTAAAATATACATATGTTCATTGTTTTGCATTTTGTACACCATGTCCTCAAATTTTTTACTCTATGTAGCATCTTGATAGAACGAAATCTATTCATAATACAGGCATAGGTGTGCTTTACTAGTTACTAGTTTACAAACATGATCGCCTTTTTTATTTAGAAATTGCTTTTGATCGTATTAAAAAATATTGCAAAATTATTCTAGGTGTTCTAGATATGATACACGCATGTATGCATTATGCAACTTGTTCAGTTTAAAAATTGATCTGGAAGGTAAAATATCAGATTGTGCGTAGTGCCAGACACTGTTCAATTCTGTCGTGACAGTCGAACAACGCTGACATCGGTGAGGTATGTGTATACCGGTATGCTCTATATGGTGTAAGCCTTGACAACTGCCCCATGTTCAAGGAAAAGAAACTCGTGATGTCGATCCTTCCGACGATTTCAAATGAACATCTTGTCCAATCTTTACTTGCGTGAATTAGTTCATGTCGCTGCTTGCCAACGTCTGTATTATGTCATTAAGTAAAGTCGTAGCAAACTCCAAATCGTACGGCGTTCTCTCTCGAGGGTCTCCGTCTCCGTCTCCGTCATGCGTGAAAGTTGAACAAATTCAAGGATCCTAGGGTACTTCATTGAAGTTACCAAGCTGGTATGTGTAACTTTATGTACCGTTCATGTATGTACATGTATACATGTTCATAATTGTGTCCACGTATTTTGATACTCCTACCCCCATTCAGGAAATCCCCTCGGTGTGTGGCTTCTACACGATTGACATGCTTCGTTGGCATCTGGTACCAATAGTTTCCTTGTTTGAATGTGCAGCATTGTTTCAGACTACATTGTTCAATTTCAATATTATAACTATAATAACACAAAAGCTCCCGAAAAGTATCTAATCCACGCTGCTTGTCAGTGTAATACCAGAGCATCTAACAAATGCTACAGTCAGTCCCAAGTCCCAACCGAAATACAAGTGTGGCGGAAGACACGAATTCGCAGTTTATCAGACCAACAGTTAATGTCTTTGTTTGCAGCATCTAAAGTGAACTGTAGTTTTAGAAAATGCTCTGATATTATTTGTATTGTGCGTAAATCCGGGTGGCGTTCCTCAAAATAACACCTCTGTCTGGTAGAACATTGTCTCCATCACCAGATTAGATAAGGGAGCATCACGGCATAGGATTGGTTCGCGTAAAATTGGATTCGCGATCACTGATGAGGCCGATAGAGGTGTCGCAATTCAATTGGCAAACAGTCATCGAGAGACCTTACAGAATCGCCATGATAATACCACTGCAGCATACTAGATCTTCTGGGTACACGTTGCTCGTTCCGTTCGGATTTATGCTAAATGAAACGTTTAAGTGTAAAATGTATGTACCGGTACATGTATATTAAACAGTGTACGAAATTATAAATCGCTAGTGTGTTAACACAGTTGGTTTGATTCGCCGAAACATCCACTTAGTGAAAAGGCGTGCTCGAAAGTTCTGTTCATCTGTATACATAACTGATGTTTGCGTATGCTGTTTCTCATTAAAAGATATGTGCGTGCGTGCCCTCCTAATTGAGGGAACCTACCCATCATTTGCTTTGTCTCTACTTGTCCTAACTGAAGAATATCCCTTGCTCTGTCTCACGCTCGGTGCAGCACAGAAATGGGCGTCCAACGTTATCTTACCTATTCACAAGAACACATTCTATATAAGAGTATTTTAAAAGCACCTCCTCGGTTTGATGTTACAAATAGACTCATTTGGCAGTTGTTCTGTATCAAAACCTTGTATAGACTTGAATGCGGTTTACTCTAGCTTAGCCTTCGGTTTTTTATGTCAGGTTATGTTGGTTTTGCGCCCATCCCCCATAAACGTATTGATCGAACTTAGAGGTCCACAGAATTTGCTCGAAAGAGGAAGCAAACGACTTTGTATTTGATATAGAGTATCTGCATTAAAATCTTTACAAACCATTAGTCTTTGGTTGCCCATCGGATAGAAAATAGGCTTTATCTAATATGCTTAAGAATGTAGCGATATCAGCCACTCAAATGGGTGGACTTTTGACTTTGATAAACCGTACCAAAATATCCATAATTTTCAATTAGGGCTCATTTCTTTCCCTCGAATAATCTGCATTTGAGACCTCTCGTTTCCAACTATTATTGAGAGCCACATACTCCAAGCGCGTTTCATTGAGTACTGATTTCATATTGCACACGAGCTCGATAACATCCAGACCAGTCAGAATATACCCGTGTGTTGCCTTGCTCCAAGAAATCAGATGACTAGCCATGGACCGGTCAATATTCGGCTCATGTGATTTCTAAATTTAGAGCACCAGCAAATATGGCCATTGAAACTCTTCCCCTTATTTCTTGTCGATCTACTGCATTTTTTAATCATACACACATACGTCTGGACTAACCAGTGTCCTCACTTACAGTAAGCTCATAATGTATTTATTAAATCTTGGAAACAGTATGTTATAGGGAGTGAACCATCATCTGTCCTCATGATTGTACATAGTTGAGTTGGCTTATTTAAACACACTGAGAAGGGACCACATGGCTGTATAGGAACCTGTTTAAAAATTAGGCTACATTGTAGTACTGGTAGTCAGCAAGGGTTGCTCAATAACTGCCATAGGCAAACACAAACCGCAGCCAAGTGTTGAGTAATTAACGAATGATCGGCTGAGATGAGAGCTCTCCGCCCTCCTTCGTGTCGGGGAAATCTCAGCAGAGATGGCTGCGCATTTGTATGTGTATCTACGGCACCAACGCCAGCTTCAGAGCCAAATGCAAAGAAAGGAGCTGCGCTGAATCCCTAGTCATCCATTATACATTCACGCCTCCCGAGTGATCATGCTCGGGCGATAAAGAATTGCAGTATTCTTGTTGTAGAGCAAAATCACTACTCTTTAATGGTTTAAGATCTAGGTACTATTCGGGTATTGGTTGAGGATGGGATTAAGATAATCTGGTCCTGGGAAACTTGTAGGGAAGGATTAGGGGGATAACGATGGGCAGTGCTTTATGTTGCTGTAAGAGGTTTGCCTTGCAAAATGGCAGTGCAGACGCTGCCCGGTGGCGTGTTTAGGGAAATATATGTAGGAGAGATGACTTACCCCCCACGTACTCCATACCCTCCCCCAGTCACGGTAATACGCTTTATTCACACGGAAGAAATGGTTAATATGACTGGTTAACGTTCTTAGGCCTAAGTAGAAAATGTTCTCCATTTATCTACGGATTATCATCGTCGCTTTGCCTCTTTGGTGGGGTTTAATATGGTTTATTAGGACGGCAACCATGTAAATGGGCGGACTACCAGTAAACACGAATGCTAGTCATGGCCTTTTACCTGATAATCACAGCAAAACATGAACGTTTGCCTGTCACTCATAAGCCGGTTCACTCTGTAGTCTGCAGTCATCTCAGGTGTTATTATAAGGCATCGCGTACGCTATCTGTTCATTTATGGGAAATACAGAATGGGATCCCTTGCTATTATTCCCACTGCTCGATGGTATTCCGGCATGTGCACTGTACAGCACATTTAATGTATTCGTCAAACCAATTGCATGTATATAAAGGAATGGGGAAAACGACAATCTATCCGCATTTTCGAATGGAAATAGGTTTATTAGTTCCCGTGTGGTATGCTTGCTTACTCTGAATGTACAAGTTAACAGTGAATGGTAATCTATCCGTCGCAAAGAGTACCGTAATTCACCGCATATAAGGCGCACCCGCTTTAAAACGCACCCCCAAACTTTTGCTCTCAAAATTGATGATTAAGATAACACTTAAGCCTTAATTTCTGGTCCCGCTATATGACGCACCCCCAAACTTTAGCACGAAAATGTCGAAATAAAAGTGCGCCTTATATGCGGTGAATTACAGTATGTCCTATCCTAGTTCTCTGTTTTACCCAGTGGCCATCGCTGTCAATAGATCCAAACAACTACGGGTATCTAAAGCCAAAGTAGACGTATCCATCAATATTATTGTACAATACGGGCACATGTGTCAACTTATGTAGATATTAAGTCCGTATAAACTCAAGATAACTTGTTATGTTAATTGTGTAATGTATTTCGATCGTATTTTCTTTACTTTTGTAGTCTTACTGAAAGAACCAATTCAGAATGACGATTTATACAACAAAACATTGAAGATAACGGATTTTGGTTTAGCACGCGAAGCTTACCGCACAACACATATGAGTGCGGCTGGAACCTATGCCTGGATGGCCCCAGAGGTGATCAAATCGTCCACCTATTCTAAATTCTCAGACGTGTGGAGGTAAGATATTTGTTTTTTATTTGGTAACTGTGAAAATTGAATACCCATATGTCTTGTTTTAGTAATGCATCATCGTATACAACATTGTATCCACGTAAAATAATGTCTAACAACCTCGGTAGCAACAACCTACTAATCTTGACCCATATTTCCAGTTATGGTATTGTGGTGTGGGAGTTACTGACAGGAGAGACGCCTTATAAAGGTGTCGACTCTCTGGCAGTTGCGTATGGAGTGGCTGTCAACAAACTTACCCTACCAATACCCTCGACCTGTCCTGCTGCCTTTAAACAACTGCTTGAGTGTGAGTACACGGTCATTGAATTGCCTTGTTTTAAACACATTGATTATGATACATTTTGACTTCGAATGTGGCTGCTAACTTCGGTTCTTGACAGTGAAACCGCACTCTCTGCAATGATAATGTGTTGTGTTACGAAATTAGACTTTAGAGGCATTGGTATCACATGCATTAATAAGTCCTGCGCCATTGATGCATCTCATAGGGCACCACTGTGCCAGATAATGGAAAGCATTTTGTAATGGTGAGGCCTTATTTGGAGCCTCGTTCTATTTGGCAGTAAACCCCGAGAAGAAAGCAGAACTTGTATGAGGAATTTGATTACCGTTAACTAGAAGAGTATTAATCGTCCTCGTTTATATGATACAACTTTTAATTTATCTACAATTTCAAAGCCTATCAAAACTATTATTTGAACAATAAATACAATTATCTATAATGTCTTAAATGATTAAATATAGTCGTGAATCCCGTCAACCTAATGCTGTATTGTAGGTCTGTGGAACAACATACATGTACATTTTGTGTACCCTGTTATGGAAATGTCAGTGTGTATTGTGTCGATTAATTTATAAGAATTATTCAGAAACGGTTAGGCATTTGTACATGGATAATGGACGATTGGATTGTGTCAATAATATCTCCAAACAAACCATTACGTGTACATGTACATGACTACATGTATGTTTTAGTAATATTCAAAAGAATCGGCCATCCCAGTCGTATGTTGATGAAACAGTTTCTTAACTCTTGCTATATGTATACCGGTACTCTTTCTTAGTACTACGAACAAGTTTTTTATTTGACACACCAATATACAAATTACATGTATTTATGGCGAAACGATATTAATACTGTATGATTTTGATTGTGTAGTACCCCTGCATAAATTAATGTGAGAACAGGTGCACTACTGTGAGACATAGTATGATATAGTGTTAAAATAGTGTTATATAAATATGATGTAAATGGTAATATTAATAATAATATGTGTAAACTCAATTAACGTTTGAGGTTTCGTACACCTGATCCGTTATTTAAAAACATTCCGTGCACTATAACACGTTTTAAAATTGATTTATTAATTTCAGGCTGCTGGATGCCCGAGGCCAATGAAAGGCCTTCCTTTGCTGAGATTTTGGATCTGCTGGAAGAGATCGCCTGCTCATCATTTGTTACAACCCCTCAGGACTCGTTTCACATCATGCAGCAAGACTGGAGGGGAGAAATCGAGAACATGATGGATGAACTCAAGTCAAAAGAGAAGGTGAAAACGGTTTTTCCACTTGAATGATCCCTCAACTCGCACGAGTTCATCGAAATTTAAGATTCATGACACATGTACATCAATGCATTCTATTCATCTAGGAACTTCGATCTCGAGAAGACGAACTTGAAAGAGCTTCTTCTCAACAAAAAGTTCAGGAGGACTTCTTGAAGAAGAGGGAACAGGAATTAGCAGAAAGGGAAATAGAATTAGTTGAAAGGGAGCTCAATATAATGATCCTCCAGCAAATCATGAACAAACCAACGCCAAAAAAACGAAAGGGAAAGTTTAAGAAAAGCCGGTTAAAATTGCTCAAATCAGGTGGAGGGAAGAATATTAGCCAACCTTCTGGTAAGACAAAATATTGTTATCGTTATCTTCTCTGCGGACGAATATTTCCTTGATTGCCTGTTTACACTCGTTTATTTCACATTTCATATCAATATTAACTTGGTTTGTTTCATTCTCCACCACTTATTTAGACTTCCGCCACAACATAACTGTGCAGCATGAGAATTCACCAATGTTTGACAACATGCGCCACCTTCGCCGCCACCCATCAAGCCCTGATAGCCCTCCAGCTTCCCCTGGGTTTGCGCGACTTCGTGCAATAGCGTGTAAGTAATCACCTTTAGCCAGTCAATTTTGCGATTTATCTGTCACTTTTTAGTTACATTTGAACCTTGCCTAATATTTGTTCCTCCTGATTATTACAACCAATTTTTAAATGTTGCCTTTACCTCATGTCACTCATTAAATCGCCGGAGTTGAACTACTACTTTATCATTAAGATCCAGTGGATGGTGTCAAGGGAAAGACATGGGGTCCTAGCACAGTTGATAAAACTCGCCACCAAAGGGCCTCGTGGATATTTGGGGATGGTCGATGGAGTAAAAGTGCACCGAATCTTGAGAAAACATTGCGCAACATGGGAGGACATTCCAATATAGGGGCCCTTCAAGAACTCGGTATGTACAGTTATAACTTCGTCGCGTCCAGTCGAATTTAACGAGCTAATATTAACTTTATCTCATTCATTAAATCTTTATCACTTTAATTCTTAACGGTTTTGCGAGTTTACTTTACCTCAGCCAGTTTTAGTTTGAAATGTATAAGTGCCGTTTAAGTTTAGTTCATCACAATTTAAGTTAGGCAGAAAAAGAGTTTCAGATTTAGGTTAAAATTCGAACCCAAATATTCCACATACCCTTCTGCAAAATACTCTAATTTGCTAAAATAACAGTCATAGACACAAAGCTTGCAGCACCAACTGTTCGAAAAAGATTGATAATTTACTGTACTGTAATATTTACGTATGCCATTTCTCTTTCCACGGCTATCACAGGGCATGGTTATGGTAAGGGAGTTCAGCCATTGCTCTCACTGTACCCACAAATGGTTCACCCCTGCTATGTGCCACAACTTTCTTTCTGTTTAGCTTACAAACCACAAATCATATATCAGATATAATTTGGTTAATTTTGCATGATTACGACGTTTTCTTGTCAAATACGAGTTTTATTTGTAGGTCTGTTAAATTTGATATACATGTACTCGTATTATTTACACAATACTGACCCCAATTTGATGTTGTAGATTTTGAGGACGATGAATGGCCCGAAGATCCAGGTGACCAAAAGCTCAGAACCAACATTCCTTTCTTCAATGGCAGTTCAGAAAGTGGCACTATGAAACGGTTTGCTGTGCGAAAGCGAACAGACTCTGTGTTGTACAATATGTCTGCAATATTGGCGTCGGTGGCACTCGGATTCGACATCAGGATATCTAACTCTAAATCAGCAACACACCCTCGCGCTCAGACAAGTGAGACGGCGGAGGCTGAGCAGGATGAGGAAGCTACACCGCCGGTTAGACGCAGCCGCCAGGATTTGTTCATCGGTCAGCGACGGGATGCTTACTTCTCAGCAGTACGCGATTCATTCATCGAACCGGAGCCCACGTATACTGATCGAGATTTCCAGATTACTAGTCCTTCTGGAGTCATGCACAACACATATCACGGCCACCAAACACGCTACAGGCCCAGCGTCAACTTTGACATTCCTATACGTTTTACGGACTCGTCTGAGGGTTACTACACTGCTGATAGCCATACCACGCCCTCTAGTGACAACAGAACCACACCATCGGCAGACAGCCGGACAACACCATCCATGTCTGGCACGTCGTTCTCAGGGGGGTCACCGTCGCCGCGGAAGTCGTCTGCTGAGATAGAGCATGACCTAGCTCTCATCTCTCTCTCTCCATCGCAGGACAAAGCATTTGTAGAGTATCAGAGGCAGCTTTCTGATACAAGCTCAGTATTCGAAACACCGAAAACCACACCCAAAACTACACCACAAAGGCACAATGTGAAGTTTGAGGAGGGTTTACACCACAGCCCTAGTCCGTATACACAGAGGCGGTCGCCATCTGAATCTTCCACTAACCAAGAGCTCGGCTCTCGCGGCCAAGAACACTTGTCTAGGTACGACCGCGATCACAATCCCTCCAAAAACCAGATTCCTAATGCCATTCGACCTCCCCCACCACGCCGGCAAACCAGCCACGAACGCATGGCACATAGCTCTGCTGAGAGACCAGTGACTTTAGACATCATACCTCGGCCCCGGCCTCATGCTAGCATCCTAAAGAAAACCTCACCTGCTCACATAGCTAGCCGCAGCCCTGCACGGGGCGGTGTTACCCCCACCCCCTCAGACAGCATCAGCGCAGGAGGAGACGACGCGTCGTTCGTGTCCGCGCGATCAGGAACATCCCCGGGCTCGACCCCGCCTCATATAGACCACCAGCGTACGTTGTTAGATATAGACATGGAGGGACAGAGCCTTGACGGTACCAAGCCACTTCCTGCCAGGCAGGCACCAAGACCGCCCAGATTAAGTGAACTGGAACGGGAGTTTCTCCCATAGCGCTGGTCATGATATGATTGCTGACGCTAGTTCGCTC
This sequence comes from Armandia brevis, assembly GCA_035585475.1. Taxonomy (NCBI): domain Eukaryota; kingdom Metazoa; phylum Annelida; class Polychaeta; family Opheliidae; genus Armandia; species Armandia brevis. The sequence goes on along the minus strand of JAXGGS010043332.1, from coordinate 15,405 downwards.
TTAAAGAATTGTATTCCAGTGTAAATGCATGCATACTACATGCACGTGTATATAGGTATATAATCGGCATACCACATATTACCAAGATAATACATGTATAGTGCCCTGTGCGTTGCTGAATCAAAAGTGTTTTAATCAGGATGGGAGACACTGGAATGGAATTAACAGTCCAGTTTAATTTGCTGACTTTGTGCACGGAAATGACCATGCCTATCACCAATATACGCTAGGAAAAGGTATTGAAATCTAAAGTTTCCGTGCAAACGACGGTGTTTGTACTTTTGGTATCCACGAGGCGATACTGATGACATAGAAAAGAAAGACGTACCTTTACAAATGTTCATGATTTGTGTTTATTATTCTGAGTTCCATTGAGTAGATAATATCATGGAAGTATGATGTATCTAATTCAATTATTCTACCTGTGATTATTACATGAGATGTATAATCTCGTATTAATCGAGAGATGAGTTTATTTCTTTCATTCGCATATCATTTTCAAAGAACAAATTCTAAGAAGTGCTATTTTTCTCAGAATCATGTGATGAAACTTTTACGCTATGTAACCTTCTGCCGGTCTTGAAGAGTCGGAAAGTCCTCAAAATCCAATTTTCATAATCACTTAATTCAAACACCCGTTGTCCCAATTATTACTATACTGTTGCCATTGAGATTTGGACAAAATTTAATACAATTAAGAACAAATGCATTGGGATATATGGTTATTTAAATACATATATATGCGTAGTCTTGAAAGTCAGACCGCTGATAAAAATATTATTATCTTTATTGTATCTAGGCACTCCGAAGTGTACCTCTTGTTGTCTATCGATTATTTAACTTTATTTTAGTGATAACATTCCATATCCACAAATTAATTTGTGCTTCTCAGTTTGTGATGTTTATTTAAGTTTTCCCTATTTTGTTAGCGTATATTTTTACATAGTTGGGGGGATTATTGACACGTATATTTGTGTCTGTCGTTCTTTTCATGACAGGTACTGTAATTGATCGAAATATATGTCTTGGAGCATGTTACAATATACATTGCACAGTCTGGAATTTATAGAAACACCACCTATAACATTTGAATTGCGTATATACGGTAGAGGTCATATAGTACAGCTTTGGATCTTGTATATATTTGACATACAAGTTGAACTTGTGTCTAAAAAAAAACGAGAGAACGCGTAGCTGGGTCCCAAAGTTATACATGTAAAACTTAGTGTCATAGCTAATTCTGATTGTAAATATCAACAAAGCAGTTTGTAAATACCTGATATGTGACAACCAAGGAGTCGTTTCACTTTATTTGGAAGATTGGTTCATTTGCATACAGTATGATCATATATTTATCAATGACTAAATGTACGTTTAAGGTTTCCACGAAATACAGCTGATCGTTATGTTTTAACGCTTTCATTCATGTGTGTTTAGATGGACTGGATGAACATATGAACCGGGCTATCGTCGTCATTAATGAAACGCTGCACCGTCATTCTATATTAACGGCCTATTTTCATGAAGCAATGTACTGTTCCCATCAAAATTCCCTCAGATTCACGGTGTTCCAATCGACAAATTCTGTTCAGTTCAGATAAACTACTGTGCCGTTACCCGCTATTGGTAAAATACACGATACCTTTCACATATGCTACATCTCACACCGTGTACCAGTGACTCGTGTTTGCGAAGTCATCGTCGCTCATAGTCCAAAACCTTATATCTTTAAAGTGACTGATGTTATCATACATCTTTGAAATTGTCCCTCATCGATCACATTTTACAAACCGCTACTGTATTTTATATATGAACGCACTCGTTTCCCAGGCCAAGGGGCATTACCCACGCATACGCGTCGTTCATATTCGCTCAAGCCGTAAATAAATTTGTTTTGCATATTTGTGTAAATACTGCAAAAAAACTAAATTTATCATACATATATACTTGTCTCAGGCCCTGTACCTTCTAAGGCATGCAGTATAATAATAATTCTCACTGCTGAATTTTGATCGCATTTCATCTAGTTTTCACCTGTATAAAATATCCGTGTCCTGCAATGTGTGTGAGCGAGTAATTCTTCTGATAGGCCACATTTAAGAAGTACCTTAAATCTTTCCAGCGAATGCAATGCACTTTTATTATTTACGACAATCTAACATCTATAATAGTCGCGATCAGATTTATTTCTTGAATAACACATTGATTCTCACTTTCATTGGAAATGAATTTCCAGCTGGACTCGAGCTTACACTTTAAATTCAAACATTTTCATGATTGTATTTCTCACTGTGAAAGTTTCAAATGTATACCACTGGTATACATGTACATGGCAAATCTGACGTGATAGTAGTTGTAAAATTGGTCAGATCTCATTTGCTATAATTGGTAATAACGTATGCCATTACCTGTTGTCATGTACCACTATTTAAAGGGAACATTACTACTTTCAGTAAGACTTTTTGTAACATTATACAACCAGTGTGTACTGTGTAATATATGCACTACACTGTATGCATTTCTATAAGTTATTTTAGCAGTTTTATTTTGTGCAGGCACAATTTGTGATGGAAGGTATCGGCACATCATTTATGGACATTTTCGTAGGTTATTCCATGGCTTATGCCTAATTTCTCTAGTACATGCTACTTTATTTTCCACAACTAATCAAAAGTATTACATTGTATTTAGGACTTCTATGTGTGAACACATCATTCATTGACTTAGAAAAAAAATGATCATGCTCTCTTGATTTACTGTTCGTCTCTTATTCAAATAAAAGAAACTGAGAATTGAAATTGTGTTTAGATCTTGTTACACTTGAAGCAATTCACAATTAACATGGTCGTTTGTGGAAAAGGGGCCCCTTGTGGTCTTTTCCAACTTTTATGCAGTATCAATCATCGCATAATTACTATACTCTAATATGTTCAGTTAAATATCGAATAACGAAGTCGCACGCACGCTTCCATGTAATAATATTTATTATTTTACTTTAAATATATGGCTTTCGAAACGTCTAATAGATGTACAAAAATGTACGCTTAACGCTTATTTATATGTGATGTTTCTTTTGAAGTCGAAACCTTTATTTCATCAATTAATGGGAAATTTCAAACCAATGCATGTCGCCTAAATATTTTCTGGAAAGGCACATTTACCAGACACAGTTAAATAAATGTTCATTGAAACATACACAAGTTTTTAATGGTCGTTCCTTTCAACACAATTCCCCCAGAACACACTTGATCAACTACAATATATATCGAAATCATGGTCAGCTGTTCTTGGTCCTAAATGAATTGGAAAAATACATGAATCACGTTAGTTCTTTCCAAGCACAAATATGTAATGTAGGCCTATGTAAAGCCGGGAGAAGATCAGTAACTAATAATTGTAAAATTAAAGGGTCACAGAAAGTATTTACTCACTTCATTTCTGCCTGTTCAGCCTTCTCCCATTTTTCTCGTTGGGCCTTCAATATTTTTGTCAATTCAATTTGATCTTGCAGCTCTTTTGTGTTTTGGAGCTTTTTCATCTGCTGTCTTTCCACGTCTCTGATAACTCCATCTCTCATTCGCTAAAATGCATAGGTATGATGTAGAAACCATATGCATCAATGCTTGATTTGGAATGTGTGCACGTACATACAAGTAACCAATTCCTTGATGGGACCAACGTGTCATTTATGTACCTAAACATGTTACTTTTACATCATATACATCGACATACACATATTACCTAAACATGCCTAATACATAACCGAGCCTCTGGTAAAATTTTGGTACAAACTACTTTAATGAATGAAAAATTACCACTTGATCCTCCACTTGTTTTGAATGAACATAGTATACAATGCCAGTTGTGAACACAATAGACCCCGCTAAGGTTGCCTTCGATGCGAGCGACATTTGAGTAGATATTCGACTTGATTTTGGGGAAAACACAGCGTGTGCCCTTCAGTACCGATAGCAGACAGATTTGTTGACAGTTAATATCCGGCCTCACCCGCTGGAGCATGCGTAACAGCGTATAAATAAACCATACACAAATGAAAGGTCTCATTCTATAGGCCAGAAAAGTTGTTCTGCATTGAATGAATTTTTCCTTTATATAATGGACGATCGGACCCAGTAGTTGTCTAGAATACAAAATTGAATCTAAAAGATTATGATTCACTATTATTTTTCAATCCCTACTTGCCTTCACAGTATTTATTACCGGTCAAAAATAAGCCTATCGGAAAGGTCAGAGTTCATGCAAAATATTCCTCCAATAAGATGTGCTGTTACATATAACTCTGTTTCTAGGTAGCCATTCCGTTGTTAGAAGCCACAGCCACTAAATGCTGTCGTGAATAGGTATGTTTTACTTCTGTTTCCCCACATTTCAAGTCATCAATTGATGATATATTTGGTCACAGGACACGTCTGATCCCTGATATGTCCTTTCGAATTTCATGATATTGTTACTTTTGCGGATGTAAAGTTGAAGTGGCATATGTTCTTCGCGCACCTGCTAGCGAACCTGTTCCAGCTTGACAGATGTCAAACTGATGTAAACACCCACTGTAGATGTCCTCTATAAGGCGGTCAGCGGGGGACAAGCCTAAAAAACATTGTAACGGTATAATATATATGTATACATATACGGACCCGCGTTTTAGAGAACAACCAAAACACAAATCGGCGGACATGCTGGACCCGCCTTATAGCGAATACCGCCTTATTGAGGACCGCCTTATAGAGGACGAAATCTACAGTATTACTATGTTTCAAACAAGCTTTTTTTGCATGTTTTTTACAGAACAATGAACTATGGTAATATTGCGTCCATCGTTGCAAATGACATCTCTCATAATTATCATTAACGTCCCGTATCTGTTTTAGTAATTATACGATGACAAAGTGATGGTAAGATATGGATTAATCTACACCTCTGAGTCATCAAGGTTCATTGCATGGTTCGATGAATACGCATTATTGAACTCGGCAAACCTAAATGTAGTTTGCATGCATTGATATTTAAAATTGGTTATTATCATACAATGTTCTTAGTAATGATGAAATTGTTATTCGAAGCAATGTAGATGTTGTACAAAGTAAACTATTATTATGCAGGTGAGATCCCCTTTGTGTATCTACTTAGAGGATAGTCACCACTATGACGGCAGGCTCGGTCGCCGTTCCTACAATCATACCCCTGAGGGCACCCATCCCAGGGCAGCATAAGACATGCATAGATACCAGCACCAAAATAGAACTTCGCTCAGGTAATTGTCACATTACTTGTTCCTTATATATTTGCCGCTTAGATATGCGACAGATAAGCTATATTTTAGTGGTTGATAACTTGAGATTATGTTACTCCCTACGATACATGTATAGAGATACATACCGTCACATTTTTGGGTAGGTGTATTCATATACAGTACAGACTAATTTTGCATGATAATTGAGGGACTAGTTTCTTGCACTTTCCTTAATCTCAATTTGCAATCAACATGAATGGTAGAAGCTAACATCTTCAGGTATGTAGCCTGTTGTATGAAAATTACATGTTTTTTTTGTAGCCAGTGGGACTTTGAACTGGTTGCTGCGAGGGAATGAATTAGGGATGGCTTGTGTGTAATACTTTAATTTGCAACTAGTTGGATTGGTTGTGGTATTTTTATATGGTCTACTGATAATACGTCAGGTCGGAACAAATATATGATATGTTTCTAACTACCGGTGCACGCCTAAGTGCTATACGTGTACGCGGGTGTACGCAATAGTTCAGAAGTAAAACCTGACGCCTTATTTATGAAACTTGTGTTTTTTTAAATACGGTCATAGATAAAAGAATCAAATTAACAATTTACTCTCAATTCTAGTAGGTGCTTCAATCTGGAAGTGCAGTAACTTATTACAAACGATGAAATCACTCTTCCGACTTATATTTTTATAAATTAAGAGGAGTTACAACATATTATTTTAGCGGCAAGTGACAGGGTTAAATTAGAAATATTCGGGTTATCAATAACATCTAATTTTTGCGTACCGGTATATATCTCTGGGAATTGCGTGTGCATATTTTGCGATTCAGGGATCTCTACGAGTAATTACTCTTTTTTATATCATATCTTTTAACACAGAAACACCTGGGGCTACCATCTATTTTACCACTAATGGCGCCAAACCAGCACCGTTCCAGAAAATTGGTCCAGCTGCTGAGAGCACCTACAAGTATAGAGAACCATTCCGGTTACCTGCGGGCAAGAAATCGCTCAAAGTTCTTGCAGTGTCAGAGTAAGTATGATTTTTTAAATTCCGTTATTAAATTTTTACTCGATTTGCTCCGATGAGTAAACATAAGTTTTCTTCGTAGATGTGGAATGCGAGAGAGCCATGTTGTCACTCGAACTTTTGACGTTGAGCAGTCGGAGGGTGAACCTCCAGGAAGTGGTGAAGATGATCTAGCCTTCATGAAAACGGTGCATCCTAACGTCGACGTAAGATGCTCAAGGGACTGTAAAATCTCGGAATTGACGTTTTATGTGCATTAAAAATGACAAGTCTCGTACAATTCTATATCACGTCTATGTATTGTAGACTGCCAAAAGGGATGTAAGAAAGTTCATCAACAAGACGGTAACCAGCAAAGAGGCCTGGAGAGAAGTTCAAAGTATGAAATCTAATGATGACATGATGAGAGGTGGGCGCAATTCCTTTCACTTATTTTTTAAAAGAAAACTGTATTCATCAGAAGTTTTACGGTTTGGTTATTTGTTTAATTTTAGAAATGACTTTGCATGGTGGAACTAGTAATAGGCATCGTCCGGGAACTGGTACCAGACATCTCAACAATCGCATGGGATCAGATAAAGTAACAGTTGGTTCTATATTGGTGGGTGGTGGTGCTTGCACTTGAGTTTTCGGTATCTGTGAACATGTCCATATTTCTCATTGATGTAAGATTAAGTGCAAAGAAACATATAGTCGAGTAGGGTAACTGCACAACGTGGAATTTCCCAAAGATTATGTTCACAGAAACCATTCACCATTGAGGTTAGGCACACGTTCTTTTATATTTAAGCCTTTTTTCGATCATTATGCAGTCCAATTGATTCATTTGTAAATGTGTTACCTGCATTAATTGATTACCCGGTAAGTTTTTATACATCAACGTAATCTTCATTCCCATATCACGCCTTACAGTTGAGCTATTTTCTATGCATCCTTCACCGACGCTTGTCATAGACCTGTTTAAAGGAGAATCAAAAAACAATATTTATTCATTCATTTATTCCATCATTTTTCAATAGAGTGTTTGGTTTGATTTGATGAGCTTTATTACCATTATGATGTAGTGTTCAAACGACTGACAATGAATAGATAATAGAGTGTTTCAATTAATTTGAAATATTATACAGGGATACAACCAGACCAACGGATATCCAGATCCGGACCCCCACCGCAATCGTCGAAATTCACCCAGCCCAAGGCGACTTCCCCCGGACAGCGCTACGCAAGCTCTCAGGCTTCAAAGAGAAACTGACTTTTTAAAGTAATAAGAACTTTTCCCATTTATATTCTCCAGTTAGCTGAGATGCGCAATGTTTGCCGTATTAAATCATTTCTTTATAATAGGTGTGTCTACTGTTTCGCGGACCGTCCAGCTGATCCGTACGCCAGATTCTGCCATGAATGTGGAAATCCTGTGCCACCTTTACCCCAAAATCGAATGCCACCTCCCGAGGAAGGCCAGGTAAACAATTCAATTTACTGCACCCACATTGAAAAATATATACATCGTAGCCTAGACAAACGTTACTTGAGCTCCTCGAATGCCATGACTAATGAGACGGTTTCAACAATTAGATGGGGACTTGTGTAAGCTGCAAAAACCTGGTTCCCTTTAACACTGGATCCTGCTTGATATGCGAGGCGCCAATTGGACCCCAGAATGTACCTCAGGCGAGCATCAGACTGGCAGATAAAGTTATGTGTATGACCTGTGGTACCGCCAATCCAGCTAACATGTTAGCTTGTGTGACATGTGAGGCAAGGCTTACGAGTGCCAAGGTAGCCCAGACAGACAATCCTTTGTTATTTACACAAGTACATGTATCTCTTAATCTCTGAAAATCGGTTGTAGTAACCGGTAGTGGATGTTTTCTTTGATTCAGCCGATCTATGCTGGTACATCTGCGCCACCCATGCCGAAAGAAGACGGTCGTATGTTGACCTGCACCAAATGTGGCCGTGTAAACAACCCCGATGCTCGATTCTGTGATTGGTGTGGATCTAAAGTAAGTTCAATGAGACTTCTATTAAAGCATCCGCGAAATGAACTGTACTGTGCGCCACAAATGATTAGTGCTGTGTTTTAACAAATTATTTGCTCATACAAGTTGGTTTCCACAAATATTATTGGAGGATTTCAAAATTTACTTTATTATTAGGATTATTCAATTCACTATCCATCCAGTGAATGGCTTTCACATAGAGCTTCTTTTTACTCTAATTTTATTCAGTGCCTAGTACATTGTATTACTCTTTGTCACCTTATTCTGCTGCTTTTTGAAACTTCCTAGGTTCTTAAGCATGTTTATCCAAATATTCTGTTCAAAGAATTATTCTCTAGGACGTGACGCTTAAAATTAAGTACCCTGATTCATCGATAGCCTTAGATTCAGTTAGATTAATACATACGCCTGTCCGTTTCTTTCTTACAGTATCCTCCAAAGGTAATTTAGAACTTATAGGGTATAGGTTATTGACGTTCTAGTCTACATGTCTCGGTCTAATTGGTTGATTTTGTTCCAGCAATAATTTAGTGATTTGTCGTCCAATATCATTGCAATGCTCGCTTGCTTGGAAGTTGCTTTGTTATGTTTGCTGTACACATATTTTATAGCTTGATTTACACTGTGCATGTTATCATAAGATAAATTATCAATATTATTAGATGATCACTTATGAAACGGGGGAGCCTATTAACTTGAGTTGATTATACTTTGCGTAGATTTTGCGGATCATAATTGTCCATGAAAGTTTTAGATATGTATAAGTGAACACTGACATAGCATTGAACTAAACATGTTTGGATAAAGATTGAAAAGTGGCTTAATGGTTAGTCGGGAACAAGTCAGTGGGTGGATCTCACCGGCAATGTCTTCACACCATACTGTAGTAATTTTAGCACACACACACACAGGCTGTTGCGTTTAAAAAATGCGTGCACTTTGAGGCTTGATAGGATGTGTTTATTTGTACGCCAACTATATTTTAAATGTGTTCCAGACGGATAATGCCAATGGATTAGAGAAGATTGCATCAATCTCAAATTGAATTGTTATTGTGTTCATACTGCAGATGTTTCGTGATCATTTTTTCTCCCCAAAGTTTATATTTAAATCAACAATATCTCTTCAAATTTATTCTTACGCTGTTTGCAGCCGGCACCGCCGACCTCCGCTCTTGTGTGCAGTAAATGCACATCCAGCAACCATCCCTACGCTAAGCACTGCGCCTCTTGTGGAACGATGATGGAGCCACCTGTCAGAGGAGACGTCCGGTAAGCGGTTTGAACTTATCACCCGAATGTATCTGCTCGTTGTATACGTATTGTTGTTAATAACTAGATGAATTGTGAACTTCCAAAAATAGCGGGATCTCCGTCGCTCAAAATGGGAAAGGAGGTCAAGCTCAGTGGATGCCCGTTTCCATGCCGTCTGTACCAGTTGCTAGGTGCGAAATAGCTACACAGACAGTCGGATTATTTTATCCATCTAATAAGGAGATGGAAAAGAAGAACAAAGACGAGGAAGAAAAAATTGAGATGGAGAGACAGATGAGGGATCGTAAACCACTGATGACAGCTATAAGTCCTGGACGAGGTGCGATCTTTTATACACGTGTCCCGTTGTAAATTGTCCTCGAAGTTGTCATTGTAATATCCTTCAACTTCATTACGAACATCAGGTTTTCATTAAATTGCAGGTTACTGGAGGAAACAAATGGAACATGTGGCGTCCCATTTGAAATCATATGCATCAAACAATACCGAATTCAGAGCACTGATAGGGGAGCCCAGGATGGGAAAAGTATTCACTCATATAGCCTATTGAAATCACATATAAATATCCTCATTTCATTCCGTTTCAAATTGTCTAATTACAATTTGTTCCCTACTTTCAGTTGATCTCAGCCACTGTACACGAAGATGGATACGAGCTCAGTCTCACCGCTAACTTTGCTCTTCGCGGAAACAAGGACCCATTTGTTGGGAAAGAAATGGGTGTTACAAAGGAATTTCTCAGTTCGTACACAACCGGCAGAAAATCGAGCTTAAATCGCTATGGTAGCCAGGATAGTCTTGGTAAGTGATGGATAAGGCTGCTCTAAAACAAATGAGCTCATGGTGTTTGGCTGACGATATTATTGTGGCTATTGGTGTGATCGTGCTTTGTTTGAATAATCAAACGAAAATGTCTCACAATTCGAGTTACCGATAAAGCCAAAAATTGTACATTCCAGACCAAGACCCATATCTGTCAAATAAAGGTATAATACCTACACTTTTAATCAAAAGTGTAGCTTATTGTAGAGTTTTAATTCTTCACTCTCGTGCATCCAAATTTTACAATCCTGTGAACACTTATTGCTTAACCAAAATATCAACACCGTCGTTGATATGGTAATTAAAAGTTTTGGGTGTTTAGTTAGTGTGTTGGTGTAGAGATGTGTCATCATTTTTAATCGTATGTTAAGCACTGGCAAATGTATGTTATAGTAGATTAGTGTCATATTCTAATGCAGTATAGCCTATACATTCTAAAAATTTAATTAAAATAAAAAAGGCTTAAATATATGTAGTACATGTATGTGTATAAAGCAGCAAACAAATTATGATAAATCAGGACCGTATTAATTTACACTGAGTTTTTTCTTCGTATCATTTATATATGTATTTGAATTTTATCCAGCAATTGTCACCCTTTGATATTACTCATATACGTCAATAACACACGATTTCACATATTTTCTCATTTTTATTCACAAATACATTTCTCACTATGTCTTTCTCTGCCTTTTAAAAAATGAATTATGGGAATATCTAACCATGTCAGTAAATGAATCAGTACACAATAAAACTATCCTTTCTTGATGAATATCTGTGTTTTCCGTTAATTACCATATGCATATTCCCAGATAACCTAAGACTCTTGTTTTTAGATAAGTCCTTTTTAACCTTTAAGATGACGATTTTCAAAACATGATATGCATCAAAGGAGAACGTTCGAATTGATCGCGCGGGGTTGCATTAACAATTCTGTTATTATCCTTCAGCTAGTGGACAAAGCACAAACCGAAGCAAGAAAAAGTCTGCAAGAAAAGCAAAGAAGAAGGTAGTCAAACCAAATAATCAGTCGGTAAGTGATTGCTTCATTCCTACTTCTACATTCAGTATACTAATTGTAGTCCGAGATGCGCAGGTGATGCACTACCTTTATTTTATACCGGGTATTATCATCTAAAATCCGCAGGAAGAAGATAAGAAATTACTTAAAGAACTTGGTAAAAATGGAGAAGGCAATGCTTCAGAAGTTTTACAACTCATTGAAGAGGTAATTTCCATTTACAGGCATATTCGTTAGTAAGACCTGTATTGTGGTGCTTGGCCGTTAAAATTGGAATTCATGTAATTGATTGGTACACTAGTACCGTAATTGCGTTCGCTGCTTTTTGATGAATTTGTTTTTATAGGGAGGAGACATCAACCTTGTGAATAAGGATGCCATTCCACTCATTATAATCGCCACTAGAAATAAGCACGCAGATGCGATTCCAATCCTCGTACAGGAAGGCGCCGATATCGACACAAAGGCCCCAGAGTAAGTATTCAATAAACGCAGCGCATTCATTTATCTGGCTAATCTGGCCTTAATTCATTTATGTATTTGTATTATTTATCATCTATCTAGGACGGGTAACTCACCACTTCACGAGGCAGTTCTACTTGGTAATGCAGGAATGGAAACCATCGATACCATAATAAAGTAAGATTGTTTTTGAGAATATGAAATATTAAACCCAAAGAATTATTTGAAAGTTTTCAGTTTAAATTTTCGTTATATTAAATCACCAATTATGATCTGCAGCTGCAGTGCCAACACGCAAAAGAAGAACAACAAAGGTGAAACAGCATATGATCTGGCCGTAAAGGCAGGTTACGACTCTGTCGCGAATAAACTTGCTACTACTCTTGGACAATCAGGCCTTGATCGTCTGCTTTCGAAGAAAACAACCAAATTAAGTGACGCATTTGCTGATTAAACATCACCCTAAATCAGGCTACGGAAGAAGGGATTGCACCACGAAAAGATCTCATGAATACACTTTACCAAATGATCGGCTACTGGCCACGTTCCGATTAGGTCCTTAGTCATTCTAAGCGGCAGCGTTAAGAAAGACTGTATATTGCAGGACTTATTCATCAATTGAATCTACTTTTAAAACATTTCACATTTATATTAATTAAACTAATTACGCAACTGTTTTATCAAAACACTACATCTAATTTCTCGAATACTCTTTGTTTTAAATTTCACGATTAACAATAATATTAAAGCACATGTAGTATCACTGACGTCTGTACTGCAGTCTAATTAAATGTTTCTGAATTTGTAGTTAGCACCTATTTGTAATAATTGCTATTTATATTGCATATGTAACTTATATGTATATTTGTATTATTTATCCAAAACCGTGTGTATATCTTTTAAGTGCAGGTGTACTTTTCTGGATACGCGGTTGCTATTATATGCGCATACAGAAATTTACGATTATAGCCGATTCAAATGCGCAGGAATAATTAACCGGGTAACACGTTTCCTTCAATAAATGTTCGTGTTAAATTAGTGGGCCTCGCGTGATTTCACTGAAAAGGTTCAGCGTATGTCTAACTTTATGATTATTCATTTAAACCCATTTCGAGATTTCAGTTAAGTTTTTATTTTGCGATTTCCAATATTCATCTTGTAAAAGGTACAGGCTACTAGGTAGATATGAATACTGACTTTGTATATCGAAACATTTGTACATTATATTGTGCACTGAACTAACTTTTCATGTAAGCACACTAAAACTGCTATTAAAGATTAATAGACGTACTGAATGTGTTTATTGGTTACTTGAGCATCAATGGTATGCATGTTCCTCAATAACCATCTATTCAAAGAGGCAACAATTTAAAACACATAATTCAATGAAAAATTGTTTAGATTTTATGTAAAATCATAGAACTGATGATGGAAATAATAATCGGTTCTTCTGAAATCAAAATGAGAACAGTTGTCGAACTTATTCTTACATAATAATTCTGGTTAATATGTGTTCCCCAAAATCCAGTAACAAGCTAAAGACCTGATTTACAATTTACGTACATAAAAACGTCTTTCTCACTTATTCCTTTGAAATATATCCTTGGGAACAAAAGTTTTATCCTTTAATGAATCTACTTTCGTCAAGTCAATATATTTCGACTCTTCTAATATTCTTTCATCTCTTTGCTGTGAGATACTCGTGTCTTTGGTGGGTGTGTTCTTGCCATCCACACCCCTGATCAAGCTTTCCAAGTTATATCCGATAACTCCGACTACACAAGCCACTGGCCACATAACAATTGGAGCATACGACCGCGCAAGCTGGTAAATGACTGGCCACATCTTATGCTAGGTCTTGACCTGTAAGTAAAATGTAAAATGTACGTAACAGTTAATTTTATTTTGTCAATTGAAGCTTCAAGCCAAGACGTCGCTTATAATAAGACTGCCGAATATTCCTTACTATTATGAGCAATCGTTATACATTTGTACTTTATATGATATATAAACGCGGTATTCGATACAACGCGGACCTATCGTATTCCCCAATTTGTGTTTCTTTAGTTCTGTATTACGTAGGTCAAAGGTCGCCCATATATACATTATGGTCGATGTAAAGCGTTTCAAGCAAGCGTGTTTGATATTCAATTTTTTAATTAAAGATAGTTTTAAAGACAAGAAGAGCTCGTCATGGTTACCGGTATTGCGAAAATTCCTTGCATTTTGGAAATGTCCTTTAAGGCAAATAAACATAAACTATTGTGATTAAGATATACGTAGTTTTAGTAATAACCAATGAATTTGAAACCAAATAATTATAATTCAATTTATGTGGAATTCATTGAAGAACTCGTTGAGGATATCATTACACCCTTGCGGAGAAAGAGCCTACTAATACTCCAGTGAGATCCCATCGTCATATACACATGTACATAAACTCTTTGCGTAACTCTTAGAGCTACTTAATTGTGGTCATAAATGATTTACTCCAGCGATTATCCACTGACTTTGCCGGAGTTTTTATTTTTATCTCTCTGACTCTGACGTATTATGTGCACACATATAATAACTATGTAACTGAAATAACATATTGTTTGTAAATATTTTTACTTCGTCAAGTGGTTGTTGAAAGCCAATACCCATAACTAGTAGAGATATGATTTATATCCAGGATAGTATAAATGTATTCCAGTAGGCCAAATGGTATTTAGGGCTAGGAGGCACCTCTCAGATAGATAATTATTTTGGATCATTTAGGCCCCATGAAATTAATAAGTTGTTTCTCAGGCTTTTATTTGCCTGAGACGAAGAGTGCGGGCGGCAGGTCAAGTTATTATTTATTTTATTTTTTTTGGCCAAGGAGGGGGCGGCAGGTTTTTTATTAATTTTTCTCCGAAAAAGGGGGCAGCCTGCGAATTAGTACGGGCCGCAGGTGCCTTTTTTTATTTTCTTAACATTTGGCCCATTTTAAGTGGTTTTAGGCACATTTAGGGGGTATTCCTTGGGTGAGAGTTGGTTTGGGGGATATTTCTTTTTTTTTTCTTCCTTGTCAATTAGGGGCGGAAGGGTTTTTTTAAAAATAAAATTCGATGAAATTAGGGGCGGCAGGTTTGAAAAAGAAAATTCTGTGAAATTAGGGGCGGCAGTTTTTTTTGTTTTTTTTTCGCGATTTACCCAATAAAAAGAGGGGGGCGGGGGGTCTCAGGCCCATGCGGGCGGGGCCTGAAAAACAACTTATCAATTTTATATGGCCTTAGGTATGTCCTAACAATGGTCGCACCATTTAGCGTGCGGACAGGTGTCAGTTACAGCGTAGCCGCCGCAAGCCAGATCTCACGCTAGTAGTAAGCGTGAGTTCTAGCACGGCGTGAGATCGTGCACGTGGTCCACAGACAACTGGACTGACTACCAACTCGACTGACTGACAACTGGACTGAATTTTGGACAACTCGACTAACTTGAGACAACTCGACGATCCTATTGGTCTTTACATTGTTAAGGGACAACTCGACGATCCTATTGGTATTTACATT
>JAXGGS010043110.1:0-23497 GCA_035585475.1 Armandia brevis | reverse complement strand
ATCGGTGAACAACTCACTGTCCAGACAGTGGACTGAGTTAATCATGTTTGGCCTCGCCTAGAGAAAAGTGAGTTAATTACCTTTGGCCTCGCACATGCAGTACAAAACAATGAATACTAATCAGGTTAAGTACCTGAGCGAATCACACACAGTGCATAGCGAAAATAAAGGGAATATTAATAATTATAATATGATAACTTTGTACAACAATATCAATAAATGAGCACCTACTCTCTACTTGTGTTTTAAGGTGAGATATGGTAGAGAAAATCAATCCTGCATGGAATAGATTATTTGTTTCTCAATTTTTTTTTGGTTCGAGAATGGGTGCGGGCGGCAGGTTTAAATTATTTATTTTTTGCCAGGGACAGTGCAGCAATTTTGTTTTATTCGGAAATGAAATAACTGGTGCGGCATGTTTTTATGACATTTTTCGGCGTTTTTAAGCGGGGGGCCTGAGAAATTATTTTATGATTGTATTCTTCCAAAGCGTTGTTGTTTAGATATGTATGTAAAAACAATAATTAACGTGTATCAAGATAAGGCCTAAATCCAAAAAAAAATTAGGTAGCCAGCCCTTTTCGTATTTATTTCTGAGAGAAAATGCTTACAGGAGGCTATTTTTCTTAAATACCGCCCACAGTTGGAAACAGAATATAGGAGTTACATTCTACATTACAAATAGGGATGGTATATTAATATAGAGAGTTGTATATATCATTATTGATGTGCTGTGAGGAGACGATCCGTTCTTCGTCTGCATATTTATACCGGATATTCGGGTCTAAATATTGATCGATCTTTGCTTTTTCCTCTCTAAGCGGCAGCTCCTGTTTTAGTGGTGACATCTACCGCGAACTATGTGAGTCTCGGATGTAAACACGACCCCTGATATCTACATACGAGAACACTTGACATTTCTGTCCTCGGACAGCTATGTGTGATGATATCATACAAACAGTTAAGTTATAGTGTATAGCAGAGCGCCTGGATATTAAGGGGAGCAGGGGGGAAATTTGACCACATGAATCTTCTGGTTCTCAGGTACCCCCTGTACCGACCAAAGACCCCCCGAACTTTCCTTGTAATTTCTGTTGATTTCCCTATTGTTTTTTATACAATAAGATATCCACGCCCTTCCACGGAGGTCCCTGGAACCCATACATATTTGTTGCACTGTGCTGGATCGCCGACTATATGGTGAAAAGAGACATCCGGCAAAAACCTCGGTTAAATATAAATCTCCCCCGCCCTCCTTGTAAAAATAAAATAAAATGTAAATGTCACAACCGTCTCTTCTTCGCTATTCACCCCTGGCCCATTAATAAAAGAAATTGTGACTAGCACTGACTATGCTGTTGCTGTGTATAACCAGAGGACATTAATGGTGACAGCGAAGCTTTTTTTATGTTTAAAGGCTTCTCATAAAGGATCTCATTTATTAATACACCGATACATGTACAAGTCCGTGTGTTACTGTTCTGCCGACTGTTAAGCTGAGCTGCTTTATTTACACTGGCACACTTGACATGTGTGTCCTCAGTCAGCTGATCCTGCTGTCAGGCTGCCATACAGTTATAACACTTATACCACGCGTTAGTCCTATAGGCTGCGTATAAACACGTATATATAATACAGGTACTAACTTAACTTTGACTTTCACTGAATCTCAAAAACTATTACTGACATAATAATACTTTTGCGCTTTGGAAAACAAATCATCTTCTTAAGTAGCGTAATTTAGGGTTATAATTCTTCCCGTAAACTTTAGGGTTTCTTTCCCTGCTGCAAGAGGCTGGACAGTATTTTCTTTTTAAAATCATTCATTCAAACTATAACATGCCTTAAAAACCGGGGGTTAAGATTAAAATAAAGTGAAGTATAAACAGTACAGACACACTAATCTTCCCTGCACTATCATACACGGCTTGTATCAGTACATTTTAATAAAAAAAAGATGAATATGGTTCGGATATTCTATTTAACAGCAACTACGTAAAGTGAACACAAAGGTGATGTACCATATTTAAGAGTTACAGTGGTCAGGCCGAAGGAATCGTGTTCTCCTTGAACTGTCAATCCAAGAGTTATCATAAGTTTAATCTGACAGGCAGGAACCATGTTGGAATATTCTTATTTATCAATAGCCACTTTCCATGTTTATTTTGACGCATCTATGTGAATGATATTTACTTGATTTTAATCATTGAGCTTATATCATAAAATCTAATGATGACTAGTTAAAATTAGAAATGTTTATTTCAGTTACGACAGCAATAATTAGATTTTACAGTATTAATGCATTTTATATATGTTTCGCAACGATTAATATTTACTTACTAGTGCTTCTTACAATGAGAACGAGAGAATAAGAATCGACATGTTGATTTAGAAGGCGATTTTCTTTGCATCTCTTTTCATAGATATATAGTAACAATCTACAGTATAGCTTTTCTACTTACAATATAATACACTTGTCATGGTTTTCTTCTAACGAAACTTGTTTACAAATTATAAATCTGTCAAGAGTGAATCAAATATGCACAAACTCTACGTGCCTTAGTTTCTCCCTTAATTCTTGTTTCTTCTTGTCTGAAAATGTGTTCCCAGTTGACCTGTAAATATATTTATATATACTTAGTAACAGGAGTATAAAGTAAAAGTATAAATAAAGTCCCGTCTTCTGTAGTCAGGTAATAAATAACATATTTATATTGATATGGTGGGAACGTTAACAAAATAACAGTTACCTGAACCACTTCAATTTTGTGAGATGTTTGAGACTGTGGAGGAGAGCATCAGCTCCTCTGTCAGCTATATTATTCTCAGCTAACCTGAAATTTACATAATAAATAGTTACGCACTGTCAAATTAGTGCACGTGTTCTATTCAATTACACAGGTAAGTTCTAAAGATAAATACAAACTAAAGATATAAATGTATTGATAAAATGATTCGACACAATGCTGTCCCCGGAAATGGTTGCATGCAGGGGTTTACCTCAGACATAATTGTTGATATCGTACGATGAGTTATTTTTCGAATTTACCCAGTTTTCAATCCCTATTTCTAAACTGTCTGATATAACCGACTAAGAAGAAGGTACGATCTCTCCATATCATACCTTACAGTTCTTTCATACAATTGAACAGACAAATACATGGCATGGAGAGATAAGGGAATTTTGTGTAAATTAGGCGGGACACAGAACTGTCAGTGACTCCAGCTTAGAATTTAGATTCTACAGACAAAGAGAGGGATGAACAGTTACCCTTGAGGTATTCCTAAGTTACATAGTGTACATAAATTGAGTGCCCAGGTACGTCATTACGCCTCAAATGTTTAACTGCCACGAGGCATACTAGGACATGCTATAAATAAGTGACTGTATTTATGCAAGACATTGATCGTTTCGTCTTCTAATTTTTATATTAGCTTGACGAGAATAGCAACCACGAACATCAGTAACAATAAAATAACATGTATTGTATAACAGGCAGCACAGACATATAGAAATTGTACTGATGCAGATTAATCTGATAAGAATAACTATAACAAAATAAAAGAGTCTCTCTGTTTCTTCATGAATCTACCCTACGGTGCCTTGTGTTGAAGTTATTTCAGGTAAAATAACACACAAGTCCAAGATATTCTACGGAATACTTTCTAAACGCGCAATCAAGATGAAAGTAATACAACGTGCGAAGTGTTCGGGGGCTTTCTGCTAACTAACAGTAATTTAAATTTCGAATAAGGGCGATAGAGATTTGGCGGTTACATCGGGGAATCACGTGATAGAGATAACGATGATCTCTGACCAATTACGTTAATCAGCCGGGAGTATCTGATGACTAGTGCGGGTCACTCAGGAGTGACCGTTAGCGGCGTCACTCGCATCGTTGTGTGGCAACCATGCCGTGACAAACACTGGACATCTAAACACAACATAAACAAAGACGCATACATGTTAAACAATACACAAATGTTACAAACATTGACGATATATTTTATTGTTCAACATCCTGTGTAGCATATTTATTTTAAATATTTGACTGATATGTTTAGAGTCATGTAAATTAATGCCAGCATCTGCAGAAAACATAAATCAGAGAAAAATGTGCTAGCAGTTTAAGTACTCCAAAATAATGACTTATAGCAATACGTACCGCAGTTCCTTAAGTTGTGTCCAGTTTGTTGCTGCTTTAGCCAGAGCTTCTGCTCCGTCATCACCTATCCGGTTTCGGTCCAGGCTGTAAAAGTAAGAGATGTTCACACAATTATCACATATATGCTGCATATATTTTTAAAAGTTTTGACATGAACATGTGGCAATCTACAGCTGATGATGTATAAGAATACTTACTACAGATCTTTCAGTTGTTTCCAGTTTGTTGCTGCTTTAGCCAGAGCTGCTGCTCCTTTATATCCTATCTGGTTCAGGCTGAGGCTGTTTAAATGTGAGAAATGTTATGGTTTAGTAGTATCAAATTACACTGTATAATTCTAACAAAATTCAGATAATCAGACTGCTAGTCAGCAATCAGTTAGGCTAAGTTACAGTTATGATGGAATCAAAATCTGAAACTTGTCCCTTGTAATTTAATCTACCGAGAGATGGTGGAACAATGTCAACAATGCCAATTACTGCTAATCTTCGTTTATCATAACTTTCAATTCCCCTCAAGGTGATAGTGATATATATGATCAGCCCATATCTAAGTCGGTACAAGAATCCCTCTTTTAACAAAAAACATGACAGCCAATGTTACCGAACCATCCTCAGTTGTGTCCAGTTTGTTGCTGCTTTAGCCAGAGCTTCGGCTCCTCTCTCTCCTATCTGGTTACCTTCCAAGCTGTGAAAGTGAAATACATGCATGTTTATCTCATATATGTTACATATATTCACTGGTATAGTATGTCTCTCTCTTATAATCTCCCGAATTTGTACTGTCTCACCGAAATTTTTGTTTTAATACAATAATGTATAATTGCATCTACATGAAAATATGTATCATATTGAACAAACAAGTAGCTGTATCTTTTTCCTGAATCATATTAATTTTTAATTTTGGCTAAGGCTTCATAAAATTAATAAATTGTTTCTCAGGCTTTTTTGTCCGCTGAGAAGGGGGTGCAGGCGGCAGGTCAAGTTTTTTTTTTGCTTTTGCCTGGGACCGTGCGGCATGCTTTTTTTTTCGTCAGAATATTGGGGGTGCGGCAGGCTTTTATATGGGCCGATCCTTAGGGGCGGCAGATTCCTTTATTTTATTTTTAAATTTGGCTGTTTTTCCAGTATATTTGGCTTTTTTTCCAGTATATTTGGCTAATTTGCCAGTATATTTGGCTAATTTGCCAGTATATTTGGCTAATTTGCCAGTATATTTGGCTAATTGACCAGTATAAAATGGGATATTATCATTATAATCCCCTCGACCAGGGGCCTGACTAATCATCCCAAGAATTTTCCTTTTTTCCCTTTTTTTTTCGTTTTCTTTTTTTTCTACGCACCAAGAGGATGGTGCGGCAGGTTTTTATTTTTTATTTTTTCCTGAGATGGAGGGTGCCGCAGGCGCAACCTTTTTTTGTTCTAAATTGAAAAAAAAAGGGAGGATGCGGGCGGGCCTGAGAAACAATTTATTAATTTTATGAAGACTAACAAATCTAACCCTAGTTCTTCCAGAAGTGTCCAGTTTGTTGCTGCTTTTGCCAGAGTTTCTGCTCCTTGATCTCCGATCATGCATTCCTGTAATCTAAAGTAATATAAGGTGGTTTATACGTAAATCCTTAAAAAGTCAAAGCTGCATGTCAATTATAGTCAGGCCGATCCAAACTTTATAAAAAATGATATTACATCCGTCATTGTTTCTAACCTAAAGAAAAATGAATTTCCTGAAACAAGACGAACACAACGAGAACAACCAGAGTAACATTTTCGGTACAGATAGATAAAAACTATAAAAAAAAGTGAGTTGATATATCATTAAGAAAGTTCACGAGGGAGCATTGAGCATGGTGGTATTAAATACCATTGAATGATATTTTATTTGGTCATCTTATAAATACTATTTGGTCATGTTATGAGTATTACATACGTTAAATGAGTGACGTCAGTCCAATTGCACATGGCTATAGTTGATGTTAGGTTATGCTGGTCCTCTGATGTCTGACGACTGCGATACAAAAAATGAGATCGATAACTGATGTCGGCAGTGTCTAACATTAATATCACTGATACAAACTATGATGCTAATTCACGAGTTAAGGAAATTATATATTAAACCATATTAACAACAATTTCTTGCCTCAGACTTAAACGATTAAGGCAGTATGTTTTATGCCAAAGAAGTAATTTTATTATGGTTTTATAAGGCTGCATAAAATTATTAAATAGTTTCTCAGGCCCGAGACCTGAGACACACCCCCCCCCCCCCCCCCCTCCCCTTTTTATTTGTATTTGAAAAAAAAAACGTACCTGCCGCACCCTCTATCTCAGAATTAAAAAAAACCGCACCCTCCTTCTCAGCTGCCGAAAGCCGAAAAATGTTAAAAAAAAGCCCCCGCACCCTATTTTTGAGAAAAAAACATGAAAAAAAAACCGCCTCTTCTGAAAGAAAAAAAACTCTGCCGCACCGACCCTGGTGAAAAAACATTATGTGGTACGTGATAAGTTCGCCAGTGAAAAAATGTGCCAGTTATAAAATAGGACGAGACGCCGACAATAAAAGAGGAAACTTACCTTCCCCTTCTCCCACTAAATGGTCTAAAGCGTTTTATGTGAGTGCACTTCTGCAGGAGTTCAGCTAGTTGTTGAATTTTGTCAGCCGAAGATATTCTGAATTAAGAAAATGGCAAAATCGATAAAATGTAAGTAATCATTTTAAAAGAGGTCAGATTTTTAAACTAACATAATAATTTACATGTTTTCAAAATATTGTTGGTGCATTATTCACTCTGATGTCTAAACTCGAGGATTATTCATGAGACAGAGTGGCCATGAATAAGACTGCTGTCGCTTGGACATGGTCCTTGGTTCTAACCCTGGCCTATTCGTTTTTTATCCGAAATAGGGAGTGCAGCATCTGAGAAGGGGGTGCGGCAGGCACAGTTTTTTCCAAATAAAAAGGGAGTAGCTGGGTGACATGGTGATGAGCCGAGGCTTCACGGAAGAGGGAAGGGGAGGAGATCGTTGCTCAGAAGGGGCTCCTCGGGATATAAGAAGTAGGAGTCGATGAGGTGATGGCACAGGGAATGTGGTGTTCAATCTTGTAATTACCTGTCTCATTCCAGATATATAATGCTTAAAACAAACTCCATTCACTAGATCAGATGTCGATTAGTTAGTGCGCCGTTCACCTTCTCTTATCACCATGTTACCCAGATCGTTTAGGGGAATTGTATGAAGGGGCCGACGGTTTAGCGTGAGGGTCTGGTGACTGGGGCGGTCGATACAGCCCTCGGCGCTACGTCGACGACCCAATCGTCGGTTTAGAATTACAGTCGACGATCGGGTCGTCGATGTAGCCTGTACATATAACAAAAGGTTTGTATTTACAATCGGGATATTCAAACGGAATATCACACAAGCAGCTGCTTGGTAGCAATTTGGAGGCAATATATGAATGATAGCAGAAAACCGGTTACGTCGACCACTTACATTTCAGATATGAGTTTTGGAGCTTCATGGTCAATTTCATTGTGGAAAGTCTGAATACCTAGCGGGGTCAGTTCGCACTTGGTGAAGCTGGAGCAATAAAAGTATAATATTATGTTCTTGCCTTCAGGCGAACTAAATTAATCAGCCATAGCTTTATGACATTTATCAAATTAATTGTTGACAGTGCTTTTTATACAGGTCACCAAAAAACGTTTTTAATACATTCATTTCAGTACTACACCTTTACACAAAATTAATTTTATATCTTAAGTCTGAAATACAATTTATTATAAATCTTACTTACTTGATACAATTTACTCTCCTTGCTTTGTTAATGAAGTGTCCAATAGAAGAGAGGTGATGTGGAAGGAGACCTCCAGGTATTTCACTCAGATCCAGCATCAGTCCTCCATCACTTTTCTTCAGCACAGCTTCACACACATCATCTATAATCTCATCTAATCTGCTCTGATGGTACCAGCGGATTAACTGTAACTTAGCAAGTTTAGAGTCCCCACCAACACGAACCATGTTTGTCACCAGCTGATTCAGTTGTGCTTTATACAGAAAAGGTAGAGCACCTGTCCTGGTATCTAAGCAGTGTAAGAATCTATGTCCCAGTTGTTTATCTCCCAGTAATCCTGCTGTGTAAAGTTGGACATTGTCCTGTGTACGAGATGTTTCACTAATTGTTGATATTTTATCTACATCTTCCTTATTCCAGGTGAGACAAATATGTAAAGCTGTGAGAAATTCTTGTATCGTCAGATGAAGGAAGGAGGCAGAAACAAAAGTTCCTTTAAACTTTTCATTTTTAAAAACCTCTAGTAATCCACTGACAGTTTCTCCTCCTGAAGCATCAATGGGAAGTTGTTTTAAATCGTCTTTTCCATATATGATCTTATATGAGCTTGAAAGTTGTCCGGAAGCTGCAAGGTTTGCTAAACTTCTGACATTGACCTTTTCTTCTGCAGTAAGTGAAAACGGGTCGAATGGTTTCTTCTTTTTTCGTTTATGAAGAATGTTTAACACAAATCTGCAAGTCATTTGTGTAATTGTATCTAACTGTAAACGTTCTTTAACATCCATGTTGGATAAGTAGTCGTCTCTGATCATAGCTGTTAATAAAACACAGTTAAGAGGAACAACACAGTGTATATGCAGCTGTGCACGAGCTTGTATATACTCAGTTACAAGTTTATGTGTTTCTCTGTCATAGTCACACACAGCAAAACTACATTCATCTACAGCATCTTCATCAAATCCTAGTGCAACTACAGTTCTAGCAAATTTACTTGTGTCCAAAGTATCCATGGGACGAGATGTAGAAATAACTGTTGATTCTTCCATCAGATATCCATAAACAAGACTGTAGATCAGAGTTGGTATGTCTGCGGCTGAGTTGAAGGCAATGTCTGGAATATTTTGGGTTTTAAACTTTCTAAATGTCACATTCCACTCCGGCAGTTCATCTAAGCCATCAATTATAAAAATAATCTTTTCCGGCTTACTTCTCAGTATGGATTTAACCAAAGCTTTTGAATCTGAAACACCAGCAGTATCAAAATTCTTGTATAATTCATACAATAAATCTTCGAAACTAATTACAATCCCATCGTCAGATGATAATTGTCGGCATTCCAGGTAAAATAGATGTGTGAATCTATCTGACCACAGTTTGTTTTGTGCCCACTGATAAGCCAGAGTTTGTGCTGCTGTACTTTTCCCTGTCCCTGCAGCTCCACACAACAGAATTCTCATCAATTTACTTTCCGACATATTGTCTAAAATATTGAACAGGTGAACTGCTCCTTGTCGCTGGAATTTTCTAGAATCTCGGGAAATCAGATATTCACCAGGAATAAAATTATTCCCGCTAACCGAGAGGGTTACAAAGAAGACGCCATCTTGTTTGGTAAGAAATGTACCGCTCAAATTCATATTTAATTTAGCAAGCAGAGACATGTAGTATGATTGCATGGCCTCTCTAAATCTGTCTTCTGAAGTGGTACCTGAAAATGTGACAAATTTTTGTATTTTTTGTATTAGGCATAATTCAAAAATGGCAATTGTGAAAACGACTAAAGATAGCTCTCGCAAGTTTTTAAACAGTCCATATGCCTAAGGTCCCCTAAAGTTAATAAAATGTTTCTCAGGTTTTTTTCACCTTGAGAAAAGGCGATGCGTCTTTTTTTAATTTTTTTTTTGGTATCATAAAGTGGCACGGCCCTTTCTTATTTTTCCACTTCGGAGGTGGTGCGGGGGCGGGCGGCTTCTTTTCTTTTTTGTAATTACGCCTCCTCAGTGGTCCCGGGGCCCCCTTTTTTTTTAGTTGTCAAGGTGACACGGCTCTTTCTTTTTTTGCTTTTATGGTGATGCGGGCGTTTCTTTTCTCGTTTTTTCTTCCTAAAATGGCGGCACTGGACTCATAGGTCACCCATATGTGGTGGTCAGCCATAACATCACCTTGATGTAACTAAATTTATGGGGAGAATCCTCAGCTATGTCCCTACATGTGCGGCCCTTATTATTTTTAGGCCTTGGAGGAGGTGCGGGATGCGGCCCTTTCTTTCTTTTTTTTCCTCGGAGGTGGTGCGGGCGGGCGGCTTTTTTTTTTTTTTGAAGGTTTTGGCCGTGCAGGCGGCCCGTTCTCTTTCTTTTTTTTTAAATCGAAAAAAAAAGCGATATGCGGGGGTGCTCCGTGCCATGCGGCGGCGTGTGAGAAACATTTTATTAAGTTTACATGGCCTAACTAGCTGATTAAGTGATTTAGGACAATATACTTAATAACAATAATACATTAATGTGAGATCTCACTTTTATCATGGCCATGAATATGCAATATATCATGGGTACTATATCACGTATGGCTGACCAAAATTTCAATCGGAATGCTATGACCCTACCACCGATATCTATGTAATCTATGAAGGGGTGGCAGAATTTTCTATATTCATTTTCCGTGAAACAGGGTGTGGCAGGTGAATAGTTTTTAAGTTATTACATATGAAAACGTGTGAAAACAACATTTATGTTTCTTTAAATTACAACAATGGTAATAATAATCAATAATTATTTGTGCGTAACAATGACACACAATAGCTAAGGATTCATCGAATTAAAGTTAGTCCAAGAGGGGTGCGGTTGGCAGGTATATTTATTTGGCTGTATTTTTTTAGTTCCGGCAAACTTTTGTACTTCATTCATAATGCAATGTTAAGGAAGGTGCAACATGTTTGGGTGCGGCAGATTTTGTTAAGGGCTAATGCAGAGGGGTGGCATATTTCGAATCAACTAAATAGTACGTACCAACATAATGTTTAGCACTTGGTCTACCCTCTTTGTCTCTGTGCTGAACTTTGATCGCCAGGTGTTCAAACGCTTCGTATATCTTCTTCAGCATCCAGCTTTGTCGCGGAAATCTCTCTAAGCATCTCACCAGCTCTTCTTTCTTTCGATTACTTTCACTTATCCTCTCAAATTGTTTTTCAGAGAGAGGTAGTGCATCATAAAGATAGAATGTCAACTTATCGGAACACTTTAATAGTTCCTCCGGGATGTGTTCCAAAGTTCTATTTTTATCTACCAAAGAGAGTTACGATCCATTATTATTCAAGTAAATAAAGGATGAACTGTATGATTAGTAATATCATTTCAAAATTGACCAAGGGCTTATCATTTAGACGATCGATGAAACAGTCATAAATAAACTCACCGTCCATACTAGTGACAATCGGAACCTGAGGATGATAAAATCAATTTTAATATCGATGATGAG
Source organism: Armandia brevis (assembly GCA_035585475.1). Classification (NCBI taxonomy): domain Eukaryota; kingdom Metazoa; phylum Annelida; class Polychaeta; family Opheliidae; genus Armandia; species Armandia brevis. Next base: position 12,065 of record JAXGGS010043110.1, on the reverse strand, counting down.
TCTACACTTGCATTGCAATATAAAGAGTTACAGCTCAGAATAGGCCAAAGCATGCAATTATTGTCAGGTTAGGCCAATTTGAAGAAGACAATTTTTTACTTTTTAATCATTGATTTTGCAGTGGCATCCCTCCATTCGTCAGAGATGCTATTCATCAGAACACCCCATTAAACACTTAATTAGCCCACTTATATGCTTTCAATCTCAATGAGCCACCAAATCACCACAATTGTGTGTACTTAGTTATTGATTTTACATAAAATCAATCAATATACAATTTTGAATCGGATCTTAGTCGAGTCATTTTCTCCTAACATCCAATGGCTACATTCCCATAATAAGACTGTGTAAGCGTTCGGGCAAGGCGAATCAATTTAAGCGCATATCGTATATAATGTTTTACAAGTGTGCCTTGATAGGATGCAAATATGGATACATTTAATAAAATCAATCATACAGGATTAATGGGGAACGAACATAAGGTTACAAGTTATAACATATTGCATTTCTATGGTTAAGCCAGCCTGGCGTTAAATGTATTTACCTGAGTAGGTCCTGGTATTAATCCTGTCTTCTAGAAAATATAAATGTTCTAGTTCCAAAACCTTTATCCTTTTACATTTTATCAATATTTAGTAAATGGGGACTATTTTATATAAAATAAATCTCCGGCTGTAACGATAAATGTCTGATAACCAATATGGCTGCCGGTAAACATTTCCAGACATGGATACGGTTGGATAAATGACCCGACCTAGATACATGTATGTGCAATATTAAAATCACAATTATAAAATCAAGGGGATGCATTGACAAGTATTTATTTATTCATTCAATTATCAATATCTGACTAAGTGTACATGGTTTTACAACTTTTCTGAGACATGATACGTCACACATTCCTCATACATATAATATATAGTTTTATTTGAATAGTATATATGGACCAACCATGTGCGCTACGAACGAATCATGCTTGGTTACCGATCTATTGAGTTATACGAGGCATAGCGGTTCAAACGCAGGGTGTTAGTGCCATGAAGGTGATAATTTCAGGGTCATTTGACAAGCACAGGTTCCCATACCATGTGTTTGCCCGTTGCATCAATGGGAAGTCCACTGAGGGCAGGTGCAGTACAACCTATATTTCCTGCCTGATTGCCTCCTAATCTGGGCAGACAAATATGAGTCCTACACCTCCTTACCTCTATATAAGACAATGTACTATTATGACAGCGTTGTAGTATATTGAATTGTATAGTACATATTTCATGATATAATTAATAATCTCAAAGGGAATATCTGTATGCCAGAAAATGCTATAGTTTGCTATAGGGAAAATAGTCAATTCAGTTTATTTCTTATATTCGATTTGAATTCGTTACGTACGAATGAAAACAAATCAAACCTTGTTTTCATGATGGAGCTCTTTATTGTGAAATAATGACCAAACATATTCAGAAATTGACATTTATTGTAACAGATAAGCAAGCAGCATGTTTTATAATTATTGTCTTGCATATATATATACATATAAGCCACAACTAGAATTCGATGCCTACAAATAGTATTTAACATTTCTGTTGAAAGCTTACAACTCCAATAAATATATCGCAAAGTTTAATTTGCTGATCTTCAGAAATATTATTCTCGGCCAACCTGGAAAATATAAGTGAATATATAAATCTAATCTTCTTAAAATAATGTAGAACACGGGCGTTGCGCACAAGATGTACTGAAAAAACTGTTGTGGATACATGTACCTTAATTCCTTTAGAGCAGGACATTGTTTCAGACCAACTGCTAACTCAGCTGCCCCAGTGTATGTTATTTCCTCACAGATCATGCTTAAAGAAATATTCACTCGTGTAGTTTAGAGAATGGTCAATAGTATCAAAATTCGTATTCACCATTAATTACTAATTAACCCTAGCCCGGATATGTCAATTACCCTTGCTGTTCTAGTTTTTGCAAACATGAGGAATAGTACGCATCATTAATCTTAACAATCATTTCGCAATAATTATGTAGATTTCTATCAAACGAAGTGATAATTAATTGTGAAACCTGACGACCGAGTTAAACCTACCTTAAAACCTTTAGATTTGGCCAATTCCCTGCAAGCTGAGATAATGATTCTACTCCTATATCTCCAAACAGGTTTCCGTCCAATCTAAAATATGTTCGAGGTAAAATGTGAACATTTATCATCTATGACTGAATCAACCGTTCTTCTAGTATGGTCTTAAACGTGAATAATAATTGGAGAGATGTTAGAATCACCAATCTGTGATTGAAGTAGAAAAATGTGTATTACCTCAGAGCGGATAGATTTGAGCTGCTTTTCAAACTCTCAGCCAGGCATACGATTCCACGGTCACATATCTGATTTCTCTGTAAGCTGAAAAATCGGTCAGGATTTAACTTAATTACATGTATTATTTTGCTATTTTAAACTTTCGAGGTAGGTAGTAGCTATAATTACTTTAGTTCTTGAAGTTGCATCCAGTGTTTTACCCCTGCAGAAAGTGCTTCGGTTCCATTGTCACTTATACAGTTGTCAGTCAAACTGTGTGGGAAAATATATTGCTGATATCAAGATCCCTACACACGAGCATATCCAATAAGCGTGTAACTATCATCTGAACTTAATTAGGCATTTCAAATTTAAAGTTTTCATTACGATGGCATAGAAAGTTAAACTATACGTGCCTGATAGTCCTAAGATGAACACATTTGCTCAAATGTTCTACTAAATCTGTCAGCCCTGTGCCTGTGCCTGTGATTTCATTATTAGACAAGCTGAAATAACACAATGTCACACGATTTGAAGCAATCTACATGTATACATACATTCATCCGATAGTTACAAATTCATCCTGGTTTAGGATGGCGTGGTGTAGTTTGGAACATATAGATGCTCTTAATGTGAACTCCATCGTAAACCAAAATGGCACTATGTATCATATCTACACTGGAGTATTGAAGGGATCAAACATTCATAAACTTACTCAATGGTCTGTAATTTTGGCATCTTAGATAGCGCTGGGGCTAATGTCACTGTGCCCTCGTCTCCGAGATGGTTACCAGATAACCTGAAATGGGCAAGGAATTACACAAGGAACAGCCTCAGGGCATATTTCATATCTGGGTCATGGAAATAATGTTACGATTTGATGCATCACTCCTTCAAATTTAGAGGACAATAATACTTGCATGATATGAGTCATTAGACTGAGACAGCTTGCATCAGTTATCTCCTTTACAAATGTTTCTATTCCAAGCGGAGTAACAGCGCATTGGCGGAAACTAGACAAATGGGAAGATAACATAGCTGCTAATTTTATGGATAGATTAAAATTCAGTCGATATTTAATCTTAAAAAATAAAAGAAATTACATCTAATGAGCTTATGAAAGTACTATAATCTTACTCTAGCTGCTGAACCTTGCTAGCTTTTGACATGAAGTATCCCACGGAAGACAGGTGATGTGGAAGAAGGCCCCCGGACATTCGGCTCAAATCAAGTTCGGACCTTTTAAGAACAGCGTCGCTAACAGCATCTATAATCCCATCTAGTCTGCTCTCACGGTAACATCTGATCAGTTGTAACTTAGCTAGTTTAGTTGCTCCACTTCCTTCCTTGATATTGACGAATAACTCCTTGAGTTGACGCTCATACAAATCTTGTAAATCTCCAGTTCTGGTATCTAAACACTGTAAGAATGTATGTCCTTGTCCTAGTTCTGTATCTCCCAACAATCCTGCCATGTAGATTTGCACATTGTCCTGTGTACGAGAGTCAGATTTAATTTTCACTGCATGACGTAGGTCCTCTTTATTCCAGGTGAGACAAACATGTAAAGCGGTGAGGAATTCTTGTATTGTCAGATGTAGAAATGACGCTGTCACTTTGGTTCCTCTTGCTGTGACATTCTCGAAGACCTCCAGGAAGCTGCTGATCTCTTCTCGGTTTGTTGATTTTATATCACAACTTTCCAGATCCTGGTCGTCAAATATCAGCTTCCTAGTGACGCTAAGTTGTCCTCTTGCCGCAAGTTGTCCGAGCTGCTTTATAATTGTCCGCTGTTCCTCAGAAAAGGAATTTGGTTTGGAGAGATATTTGTGAACTCGGTTGCTTACCAAATCACAAATGATGCGAATCATTAACTGTGTAATGTTATTAATTGTGTCTTTTTTATTATGTTCATGTGCTAAATCTTCAGCTATCAGTGCAGTTAGCAGGACACAGTTGAGAGGAACGACGCAGTGTATTTGTAGCTGTGTTCTGGCAGCCAGATATTCTGTGACTTGCTTGTGTAATTTCCTGTCATAGTCACACACAGCAAAACTGCACTCGTCAATCGCTTCCTCGTCAAATCCCAGAGCTACAACTGTCCGTGAGAGGAGATTTGTTTCCAGGGATTCTATTGGTCGAGATGTCAGAATCACACAAGAAGCAGGAAGTAGATGTCCGTAAACTAAGCTCCTAATAAGGCTGTGAGCAGGAGCTTCTGTCGTCATCATAGTAACCTTCCCATCTACATTGTTGGTCTGTTTTGTCCATCCGCTCATCTCGTCAATGCCGTCAATGATGACGCAAATCCTTTCCTCATGTTCAGCTATGAACTTCATTACCGCATTTTTTATCTCGAGATTTGTTGTGAATATGTTTTGACAATGGGAAGTTGTTATCAGGCTCTCGAAGCTGAGTTCGTCTCCGTCTTTGGCTGCATTATTCAAGCTTCTGCATTCAATATGAAAAAGTAAGTCATATTTATCATTCCACATGCGGTTTTTGGCCCAGTTGCTGGCTATGAGCTGTGACGCTGTGCTCTTTCCGGTTCCTGCTGCGCCACAGAGTAACACACGAGGTGGTTTGTTGGTGCTCAGATTGTTTATTATCTGTGTAAGAGGAATGTTTTTCTGGTGTGAGAAGCTCTGTGCTGTCCTTGTGATGTAATCCTCGGTTAGTCTCTCCGGCTTCTCACATAAAGACAAGCTGACATAGAAGACTCCATCTTGTTTGCGCAGATATCGCTGCCTGAGGGATGAGTTAGAATTCCCTAACCTATAAATCAGATCCTGTTTGAGTTTGTCCTGGAAGTTTCTTATTACAGTGTCACCTAGAATAGAGCAATCACTATGTGTCAGGTATGAAAGACTAATGAATGTTAAAACTATGTTGTCGATGTACACTCGAGATATAATTTGGTTAGAGAGGAACAGTGCCAAGGAGGGTGCGGCAGGTTTGTTGTTTTTTTCTCCGAAAAAGGGGGCGGCAGGTTTTTTTGTGTGTTTTTTTCACCAGGAAGTTCGGGGGCTGCGGGCCCGCAAATCAGTAGGGCCGGCAGGTGTCTTTTTTTTTTCATGGAAATATTTTGCCCATTTTAAGGGGCTTTAGACACATTTCGGGGTACTTCTTGTGTGAGAGTCGGTTTTGGGGATATTGTTTTTAATTTCTAGATATTTTTGTTTTTTCATCCATGTTAAGTAGGGGCGGCAGAGGGTTTTTTTTTGTTTTTTTTATGAAATTAGGGACGGCAGGTTTTCTTGGGTTTTTTTTGCGATATACCAAATAAAAAGAGGGGAGCGGGGGGTCTCAGGCCAATGCGGGCCGGGCCTGAAAAACAACTTATTAATTTTATTGGGCCTTATCATAAGTGCTGCAGTATACATGAATAAAGAGAGGAACGCGCACCGATACACACAGCTTTACTTTTTAGACATTATGACGTGACAAATATGTTATGACAGGACAATTGCGTGACAATTACGTCATAATATTACATGACAACATTTGTTGTAATATGCCGGGCGCATAATCGGAACTAACAACACTTGAAGATAGTTCAGGTGTTTTTTTGTTTGGATATGATTATTACACCCCAAATCGTAGGTAATTAAATACAAAAAAAATTATACTACCTGCTCCGTAACTTTCGGCCAAAATAAATGTTTACAAATGATCTTTTTGAGTGTTTTTAAAGAAATGATTTTGTCGACTGCTGAGACTTCGTGTTCACTTTGGAGATAATTATCAAGTGGGACGGCCAGACAAGTTTTAATTAGCTCTTTTACAAGGAATCAAGGACCCCATAAAGACATTAATCTACATGAATTGGGAGATTATTCGGTGTTAATTATATTTTTGATAGTTCGAATGTACCATCCATCAATTTGGTAAAGTTACTGACGGTTTGAAACCGTTGCTATGAATGCCCTTGTTATGTTTCTATTCTAGCTTAGAGCCAAGCTGATAACTGACTGAATTTGTAGTTATAAATAATCTTCATAATACCGGTTGGATTATCTGTCACTGTATTTTTGTAGACTGGCTGAATAGTCAAATGGTCACCCAACAAGTACTGTCCGCTACCAAAATGGGTTGAATGTAAAAATAATGCTCATAATACCGATTGGTTGATATTCCACCGTCCTATCGTAGATTTGCAGAATGGACAAATTGCCATGACTCTTCAGTGCTGGTTGAAGGTCGTTAATTTTATCCTGGTCTGGAAATCTCTGTAGATACTCTCTCAGTCTCTCCCACTTTTCATTGCTCTGGAGCCCCGTCAGAGTTTGGTATTGTTTAGTGGTGAGGGGTAAGGTGTCGTACAATATATCAGACAGTGAAGAAGCAGTTAAGTTCCTGGTGTCAGTGTCGGTAATGATATCAAGTGTCCCTCTAGTATTATCTAAATAAAAACAAAAATGTGTTCTACATTTTCATGTATGACGAGGCTATTTGAATGACGGATTACGTCCGAGCGATTATTATATAAATGATGAAAGTAATATACCCTGGTGTCCTAGCAATGAAACATTGGTCATCTCTACATTCTGTCCCTGTTTTTCTTTCTGAAATAATAAATTTATTCTCAATAAATATCGAATAACCTAGCTCTTCGGTAATTAGTGCACCAATCCAGGGAACGATTAGATTGGAAAACTTAAAATATAAGTAGCATTACGATGAGCGCCCAGACTATAACCTATTCACTTTAGGCAATTATTCGGAGTGAAGCATATCATAATGAGGTTACGATATTGCTATTTATACCTTAAGATATTATCAGAGCATGTACAAAGGCACGGATATTAATGGAGTACTAGTATGGTATAGACGTACATTCAATGTCGAATACTATAAAATTTCATGATCAATTTCAGAACTTATATCCACCAAGACGATGTTTCATTGAGAAAATATAAACCTTTGAAGCTAATCCCGGGGAAAAGATCTGATCACTTTATAGGCTAAAGCAACCATAACCGTTTTGGCAGGGAATACCAGGTTTACAGGGCATTGATAGTTTTAAGTGAATATACTAGTACAAAATGAAATTTAGTTTACAAAATAAAATTAGGTTAACAAAATAAAACTAGGCTGACAGGACAGTGCTAAGGCCCCATAAAATTAATAAGTTGTTTCTCAGGCTTTTATTTGCCTGAGAGGAAGAGTGCGGGCGGCAAGTCAAGTTTGTTGGGTTTTTGGCCAAGGAGAGGGCGGCAAGTTTTTTTGTTCTGTTTTCTCCGAAAAAGGGGGCGACAGGCTTTTTTATCTTTTTTCACCAGGAATGTAGAGGGGCGGCGGATCCGCGAATTAGTAGGGGCGGGAGGTGCCTTTTTTTTAAATATTTGGCCCATATTAAGGGGTTTTAGGCACATTTAGGGGGTATTTCTGTGAGGGTCGGTTTTGGGGATTTTTCTTTTTAATTTCTTGATTTATCTTTTTTTTTTCAATGTTAAGTAGGGGCGGCATTTTTTGTAGTTGTTTTTTTCTGTGGAATTAGGGACGGCAGGTTTATTTGTGTTTTTTTGGCGCTTTACCCAATAAAAAGAGGGGGCGGGCGGTCTCAGGCCCAATGCGGGCGGGGCCTGAGAAACAACTTATTAATTGTATATGGCCTAAGCTTCCTGAGTGATACTAGTTTTCAGGATATAACTCGATTTACAGGATAAAACAAGTTTACAGGGTAATAATAAGTTAGATATATTCTGATTATAGTGACTGATGATGCACTGTTTTGGTAGGATTGGTATACATGTAGCTACGATGGTATATATATTCCAAGAATGTTGTTAATATGCGATCCGTAAACATGTGCACATGTCCAAATACAGCATGTATAATTTGCCAAAAAGCATTAGACGATAATTATATCGTAATCTACAGAAAGATTTTACCTTATATATAATCTCTGTTATTCAATTTAGTCATATAGGACATTATATAAAAGAAAGAAATTTGAAGATGATACTCACGCCTTGTTTGATTTTCCTGATTTTAATGAAAATAGCAGCTAACACGCCGAATAAGACAAGGCATGCACAAACAATAACTGTCGTAATTATCTTATTATCTGGATCCGACGAGATGGAAGTTGTTGGATTATCAGTCGTGGAAGTGCCACTGTCAGTGCTTAGAAAACAAACTTCTAAAGAACAAATTAAAACATTAGATCATGCGATGACATATTTTACAAAAGAATAAATAGAATTACCAAAACAGACTAGTAAGCAACGAACCCTGTACTGTCAGATTAACAGCACCTTGGAGTTGGTCTCCATTCACAACAAACACGCGCGATTCATATTCTCCAGAGTCCTCTTGTTGAACGTCCACTAACATCATTCCAGCGTTTCCATGTTGTAATATATCACTTCTTACCTTTTGTGTGACATTTTTGGTGATTGTCAACAGGAGTTTGTCCACAGGAGAGGCCAGCTTGTAGATCACAACTCCTTTCACAGACAGAGTAGCATTGTACTCCCAATTCAGGGTAACATTTTCACCCACGCAAACCAGCTGATTTGCTTCTGGTAAGTTGCTCCAGCCTGCGAACACATGTATTCAGAACAATGTCAATAAGAATCGAATAAGCATTGTCGTTAAAAGGGTAAAACGGCATACCTCATATAAAATGAAAGATTTATGTGGACGAACCTTTTGCATGATTGCATACACAAATGATAGAACGATAATGGAAAGGAAACTCTCATTTAAACTTACGTTTGTCTTCTCTCACGCTGTCAGACAGCACCACAATATATAACACATACAGAAGTATGTAAATCCACTGTTCATTCATGTTCTGAAACCAAGGTTTGATATTGTGTGTTATTTTTCTTGACTAAAGAGGACCAATGATACACGTATGCGAATTGTCTGCTTACGAAACATTGAGGGTAATATCATGAGAGCAATAGGCGGTGCTTAAAACCACTGTCATTCACTGATAGGAGAAGGGCGGAAGTAAACAACTATTCTCTCTGAATTCCCACGAAATAATAAACTCTTCAGCACGGGAAAATACATATTCATTTCTACCATTTCTTTTTCTAACCAATGATTTGGACCCGGATTCTACAACTATACCCTGACCAAGTTCCAAAAGTAACTAAAAGTAATCGTAGAAACTCGATTTTCCAGTCTTTCCGGCTGACGGTAAAAGTTCAATCGTTCTCGCGAAAAAAGAATTATTGCATACAATTATTATTTTCTACGAGAGTCAGACTTTTATTGACCTAATTGCTTTATATAGATCACAAAATATTGTTGTCAAATAGAAAATTATTCAATTGTGAGATGCATGATTGGTCCGGATTTTACAGCCGGTGTAATTGTTCCTTCAGACGTTTGTGTCACTAAATTTATATATCGGTTCCGATAATATGCTCGGATATCACATGATTTTCAAAAAAAAAACGCATACGTTATGCTTAAACTTGCTCGTGGGTTTTTGTTAGCTACCATGTTCACTCGTCTAGGCCAATGCAAATGGCACCAATTAATGATAATTGTGGGATCATCAACTATCATTATTGAATAAACATGGTGATTATCACAGTAATATACATTTGTTTCGGGTGTTCAGGGCTCATTGTTCATCACACCTCCGATAATACCAGTAATTCGTTGAAGTTTGGGATTCAGAATGTCATCTTTTAATTCATTGAGACTCCTCTTAGTTTTCACGTATTTTCTGCTACCTGTATATATTTGCACATCGAGAAACACATTGTCAACTATGCTGCCGCCAAATACAATAGAAGTGGATGTCGGTGAACAGGTCACTCTAGAATGGGAGAACTCATACATCGAGGAATTGAAGAACGTCGTTATCAGAAAAAGCGACGAGCCAGCTCTCGCACGTTTTACTTTTGGCGAGGTAGATAACACAATACCTCAGAAAGCCGGAATTGAGACTTTTGATGATGAGAACGGCTTCTCCGGAGTTCGGATTGTTAACGTAACTTTTAAAGATCATGGATCGTATTTCCTCCAGACAGCGGAGGGGGAAAACAAAGAGGAGAAAACCCTGCTGGTCAGAGGTACGGTTTACAAGTAACTCTCTTAAACTTTAATCAATATCTGTTTGACATAATGTTTCCTTATCAAAGATGCGTTGGGTCTAAATGTAAATTGTTTTTTATTTCAGGTCAGCCTAGAAAAGCTGAAGTACGTCTATCAGGGGATGTGGCGTGTTGCCAGGCAGAATCTGTCACGATGCCAGAAAACTTGCGGCCCAAGATGATCTATTCTTGGATAATCGCTGATCACGAGTCTGGACAAACAGAGAAGATTGACAGGGAATGTGTGAGCATCACCCACGCGGTAGCCGCTGTTTCCTGCTACGGGCTCGAAGACGGAGGAAGTCTATCATCCCCGATCAGTTCGTGGGCAACAATAAGCCTCGGTAATTGTATTCAATGGTTTGCTTTAGAATAACATTGTGCGTTTGTGCGTAGCGTTTATCAAGCATTTAGCGTGTAGATATGTCCGACAAATAAGGGGAATTTTCACTGTCCCGTCATACAGGAAATTTCGCGATTAACATCTATTTATCATACATGCTGAGTTAACAATAATAACTATTTAGGATAAATTTACAAGTGTAATTAATAAAACATGGTATTATTAATACAAATGGTCCAATAATAAGTGTTTCTTCGAAATACCAATCATTAAATTATTGATTGTTCTAGGGAACAACACCAAACCGAACATTGACATGACCAGCGCAGGATGGGAGAAAACAACACAAGCTCTGCCACAATTCTGCGAGGTTTCTAAATCAAAGATCGCCATCCTTGCCGCAAACATCACGATAATTGTGATTTGTGCCATCGCAATTATGGTTCTACTCTACAAATTCTCCAAGTTACACGCAAAGTAAACAAAAATGCGTCAGCAGTAAGAAATGTCGGCCGTATTGAAACATAACATAGATCATAGTGAGTCTGTCTAGAGTGATCATTTGTAAATACGCTAATAAAAAGTTAATGGTAGACGTAAAATTTGATAATAGCATGTATATATGTCATGGTTTCCAAAGAAATAAATATATATATATCCTCCAAATGTGTTCAGTGTTACTATTGAACCTGAATGCTTATAGAAATCTTAGAATAATAGTGAGTAGTGACCGGATGTAGACCATCTAGAACCCCGGTTATTTTACCGTAGAAACGAGATATTGGCGGGGCTGGTCAAAGCGCAACTTTTAATTTTAGATGATCCTAGGGGACCATACTAAGTTTATAATGAAAGTTTGGCTTTGATATGGTAGAAATAAACCCGACTATTTTTTAAACGCAAAAAAGGAAATTTTGTCCCGGGGGGAGGCGCGGGTAGTCTGTATATGTTGTATTCTCGGTATGTGCCGCCCTATTGCCCCCTGTTTTTCGCGCTCCAGCCGCTCAGATTGACCCCAAATTTCAGCCTCCAAGCTCATTTTGACCTAAAAAAAAAAAGGGACAGGGACAGGGACAGGGACAGGGACAAATCAGCCGCATAGTTGTAGAGAAAAATCAGTCGCCTAGTTACAGAGACAAACCAGCCGCATAGTTACAGGGACAAATCAGCCGCCTAGTTACAGGGACAAATCAGCCACCTAGCTACAGAGCAAAACCAGCCGCATAGTTACAGGGACAAATCAGTCGCCTAGTTACAGGGGCAAATCAGTCGCGTAGTTACAGGGGCAAATCAGCCGCCTAGTTACAGGGACAAATCAGCCGCCTAGTTACAGGGACAAATCAGCCGCCTAGTTACAGGGGCA
>JAXGGS010042999.1:0-23503 GCA_035585475.1 Armandia brevis | reverse complement strand
ATACAATTTACATCCACCTATTTGATACCGGCACTGTAACAGGTAACTGCACTTGTCGCCATCAGCCGTTAATAAAAACTCTTCCATGCGAGCCCCTCATGTCCTGGTAAAGACTGATCATCAGATACAAATGGTATGAGCCTCGCTGGAATATTCCAACAAGTGACTCCAGCTCCCCCACGTGTGACATCAAAGACGTCTAGGCCAACATGGGATGATTGATTACTGCTGCTAGCATGTTTCTTTTAATTCACACAAACACAGAATTGTGTGTTCGTTGAATGAATTATCGGTTGATCGCGTCACGTATAGTTTCTACCCCTGGATGCAAGTTTTGTAAAGTCTGTAACCATGCAATGATAAACTACCTTTCCCCTTGGCGTATAATCTGTACCTCCTACTTGTTACTTAGATATTAATCTGATTTGGGGTAAAGCAAGATTGATGCGTCTACCGCTTCTTTGTTTTGCCTCACAGCAAAAATGTCTATATCACAGCATGTCGATGCTTGTGGGAGAATTAATGAAATAACTGATATCAGCAAAACACACAGAACCTTCGAGACATTTGGCTGTAACGCTGATAGATCAAATGCGACCTTTATGATGGACATGATGATGTTTATGATGTGCAAACAGTGCACATGTCTAAGGCTAGGACAGGCAATTCAAGCTACACAATCAACACATATATATTGTATCTATAGGGAGTCCCGAATCGAAGGAATTTGGTGTAAATTTAAATCAATGTACCGCAAATGTAGTAGAAACCCTATACCGCTTTCGCGTAAACTAATAATTATATATTTAAAGAGCGGTGTTGGGTTTTTTTTATACTGACGAAACGTTGATCTCCCCAAATCGTTATTGGTCCCAAATAAATTGCAATGAAGCCAGTGTTAGGCTAACTTTTTGTCAATCGGAGGCTAAAAGTCTGGGTGCATTCTGATTAAATAGTGTTCTTTGAGTGTTTGAATGAGGCTTATTCTAGAAGGTGGTTAATGAATATTAGGTTACAACGGTTCTTACGGATGGTATATATGTATGTCTATTGACATAAAAGAATTCAAGGTTGATTAATATCTTTGTTGTACTTACTTTAAAGGTGCCATTTAAAATGAATCGTTCATCAACCTGTTTTTAAGTAGAATCTAAAACAACTTTTGACTTTTTGTCTCGTTGATAAACGCTTCAGTATCGTAACCTGTACTGAAGATTCTTTTACCATGATCACACCCACATGACTCATTGAAATTACAAAAAGATCAAAAGCATGTATCATGTGTATACGGATGTAAATATAAGTTTAAGATGATTTGTTTTGTTTTGTAATCTCTTTATTACCCGATGAATCATGACATAGTATTCCTGATATTGAATGTGGGTAAGTCGACTTAACCATACGAGGCCCCCAGCCGGGAACAGTCAGGTAATCAATGATTGTATTCAATACTACATTGTTTGTAATTAACCCTAGGGCAATGAATTTGTTCTTTTTATGTTGGTGAACTAACGTACATAATAAAGTGCAATGTGATATCGCCTTTGTCGCATAATAAGGTAGACGGTTTGGTCTAAAAGGTACGGTTGATTCGAGATAACCAATCTTTCTTCCAAAAAAAATACCTAATTACAGACTTCGTGAATTCAGGTGCAAACCCAATGGAATGTTTGTATTGTGTGTAGTTAGGTCCCGGGATGTCTGGTTACTCGGTCGTAATATAAAGTAATTAATTATTGTCAAATGGCCAAAGGAATGGAAATTACGCCAAGACGGTGCTAACAATGCCTCTTTAAACCGTTAACATTGACTGAGACTGTGGAAATTTCCATTAAATCCACCAACTGTATCCGTCTGCAAGTGTATAAATAGAAGAAGGATTCGCACACTAGGCATCCCTTCTCTCCAGATTCCGACGGCTGCAGAAAGAAAAGAAGTTACACGATGAATTCGGGCAAAGCTGTCTTTGATCCACCAATAGTGGTATGTACAATTATTTTATTTTTGTTTGCCTGTAGAAATGAGCGCAAAAATAACCAGTAATTTACCTAGAAGTGCAATAGTATATATGTCTAGTTTAATTAATCAAATATTGCCACTATAACTTCAGCTCCAGCCGCCACTTGCTGGGCCGGGCACGGAGAGCCGATGGAAGAAATATCTGATCGCCGGTGTGAGCTCTGTCCTGGTGGTCCTGATCATTGTCGCCGGTTTTGTCCTCGCATTCCACTACATGCACAAAACCTCAGCCATCGCACTAACGGTAACTTTGTTTATTTTTTGAAATGTGTATTATCTGTGAGTTAAACAGTATTTAAACACTGGTAAAAGTATATGAAAAACACACAAACGGGTAGCATGTTATGAGTCAGAGTAAGAATAGGCATTGTATGCCCATACATAAATATTAATTAAATTAATTGCCATATAAAGGTCACTCATGCCTACGTTCGCCGTTTCCAATGAGCCTATCGCGTGTAACCAATTGCAATTTTCAGACAAAGGACTTGACTTTTGAGTATAATGGAGAGAAAGTCACTGAAACAATGGACAAATTCAGTGATGACGTCTACAAGTATAACGTACAGAGATCTGATGGAGCTTTCACTGTTGTGGAGGATCACAGCAGGGTGATTTACATATTTCTTATATATGATGCTATCAAATTCCTTCGTCATGATAATTATGCTCCTGCATTCATAGAACAACTTTATTTCAGAGAATCGTAACTGTGAAATCTGACGATCCAGGTTCTCAACATTGTCTAGTCCTGCCCCTGAACTATGAATGGAAACACGAAACAAATGATGACAGCGTGGTGAGACAAACAATAATTCACCAAAGAACATATATATATATAAGTTGATAGAAATGATTGCTTGTATTATAATATTATCCTGTTTTACGGACCAGAACGAGACAGAGAGGATCACTTTTGAACTGGACGAGCATCTGATAAAGAACCATGATTTGCTGAGTGACGTGGCTCAGGAGATGTGTGAAGGTTATCCTCTCTACTGGGGGATACCAAGCCAAGGAACCTCTGAGACGGCAGGTAAGCACTACTGCAATTAATGTCAATTTTTCGAAGTCAAATCTCAACATAGAAAATACCTATCGAAAGTGTTGTTAAAGGCATGTGTTTACTTGCTTGTGAGGTTAAGATGCTCACTACAGAATTTGTGTATTATAAGATATAATCGTCCCTCTAGACAACTCAAATGGCGGAAGACACACCTCAAAATGTCGTCATATATGTCATGCTTTCCTTTACAATTTTTAGTGTCCCGATCTAAGAGGAGGGCGCCCCGATATATAGTTGTAATTCGATGTAGCTGTGGGTCAACTGTGGTCATTGTCGTATATTAGCACGTTAGTCAAACAAAGCTTGATTTAAGCAACTGTTCGAGGCTGTCGTTTCCACATCGAGACAATACCATAAGGTAAAGGTTTCTGATATCGATAAGGAAAAAGTACCATGCAATGTTACGTAGAGCGTACTACAAATTAGTCATGTCTCATTACTCGGTTGTCACCTATAGCTCTTCTGATGAGCATCCGAATCATTATATATCTGACACTTGTTAAAACTAGCTTATCTTCATTTCACATTTAAAATAAATTAAAACTGTTGCGCTCTTGTATGAAGTAATTTCAATAGACAGTTGAAGGTATGCATATGTGCACATATGAGCAAAATGTATCATTAACTTTATGACTAATTCATGGGCATCGGACATTTGCGTATAGGTTTACGAGGTGCTGTATATTTCTTAACACTCTTCAATAATATCTCGTTATTTAAAGTAATATATATACATATATATACCTGAACACATAAAGGTGAATCAATAGTTAGTTAATCTGAAATAATAATCAATGATTACGTAAATCTAAAACCTTGGATTTCAGAACACAGTCTAATTTAACATAAATGATGCCTGTTGTGCAATTTATATTGCATGTACATGTTAAAATATATATTGTCATATATGTAAGCTTACTAGTTTGTATCAGACAATTACTAAATAAAAAACTTTAAACTTAAGGTATCCTTTATGCTAGGAATTAATTTCAATCACCAGTGATAGATCGACACCTCAGACAATCACCTTTCAACTAATCATATAACAAAAGGTGTTAAGTTTCAATCATCATTTTCATTTTATGATTAAAAGGACCACGTCACAGACGATATCATATTCTTGTGAATGTTGAAGGCGTCATATTATTTTGTACAGACTAGGATCCGGGGACTGGCACGTGACACCCGAATGACATGGTAGATGAGATGTAAAACTTGAATCATACGCGTGTAGCTTCGATCACACAAGTAATGTGGGGGCAAAAATGGTATCTTGGGTAATCACAATTCCGTTTCACGTCAGCATGTACTTAATTTGCAGCAATCACCTCAGTCATTCTTGTTTGTCTGGCAAGGGCTCTCACTCTATCCTGTACATGACCTTGCATCCTGCATGCCAACTGGGTTTGCTGAAGTCGGTTATTAACGATCAGCGTTTGACTAACACTCACCTCTGAGTGCGGTCTGTCAGAACACCCTGCTTTAATTTAATAATCAAATACGTGCCTGCGCACCCTCTTTTTCAGAATTAAAAATCCCACCTGCCGCACCCTCCTCCGATAAAACCCGAAAAATGGAACAAAAAGTGGCTCCCGTTCTGTTCTGAACAGAAATGTTTAATTGACACATGCATCTCGGTAAGTAGTACTTTATTAAAACACTATGCCATGTGTAGTGTAATGAACCGCATTTGCAGCACGAACCAGTAGCCCAGAAACGTCGGGTCGCGATTCATAGTCGAAATGGGCTCATGGCCCTGTAGGAGTAACCATATACTTTAACCATAGCTCTACAGCCGGTCATATTGGTTCCATATGACCTAGTAGTAATGTGTAATACAGGTTGAAGCAGTATATCAGTATTCGAATACACACGTCTTAGCACCGGTTTAATAGTATTACTTCAGGCCATAGGTTTGAGGAGCAGCATAATAGTAGTATGATGTCGATGGCTGAATAAGTTCCTGGTATATGAAAAGTAGTGCATAATCATAGCATCAGTAGCAAGGGCATATATAAAGTTAAGTTGAATCGCAGATAAGAAAACCGTTGAAATAAAAGCTGCATTGGTAAAATTCACTCACTCAGTTTCAATTGTCGACAGTGGACAGTGGACAGAAACATACATTCAAAGGATAAGTGCAGGAACAATTACAATTAGAAATAGTCTGATTGAGATACGAACGGTGAACCTAAAATAGAAAGCAACTATATTTGGTATAATAGTGGCGAGATATATATACATACATTCCTGCATTCAACTAATATTAAACCGGGTTATATTTTATCTATTAATCATCATATTCATCAGATCAGATAACACATGATTTGAAAATATAAAATAATTAAGATCTAACATTTGCCTTGCAGACGTTTCGGTTCTCCCCTTCTCTAGCTGATCCCGTTTTTCGTGTTGCTCTGTGTGTGTTTTATTGATTATGTATCAAGAGGGGGTGACGTTTGAAGCGGGTCTGATCTGTTTCTGTGACAGCACGGACGTAAAATGAACTAAATCTCAGATATGACGAGTTCACTATATGACTCTGCTTACCACTGGCGGTCACACCTGAGTGACCCACACCGGTGAGATATTACTCCCGGCGGATTAACGTAATTGGTCAGAGATCATCTTATCTCTATCACCTGATTCCCTGAAGTAACCACCAAATCTATAACGCCCTTATTCAAAATTTAAATTACCGTTTGTTAGCAGAAAACCTCCAAACACTTCGCATGTTGTATTACTTTTAATAAAGTATTCCGTAGAATATCTTGGACTCGTGTTATTTACCTAGAATAACTTCAGCATTATATATCTGCGAAAAGTACATGGTCTTTTTGCCTTAAGATTTCCTGCCGATTGGAGTTTATAAGTCTCACCCCGTGATGATACATATTTACTCATTTCAAAATTTCAGGTGCAGAGACTGTTTAGATCTGTTCTAGGACCTCTGAAGGTACACCACTGTGTTCAGATGCAGTTAAAACCCCAATTTAATGTCGAGTGAATGGCAAGTCAGGCAACAATGGCGCGCAATGTTAGGTATTGTGGTGAAGACGCGCGCGGGTGCAGACAGGCAGGTGGGAAAGCGTGAGCAACAGAGGCAATGTGAGGAACCCGTGACACACACAGCGACACTCGCACACAGGGCAGCAACAGCGCTAGACGTTATCACACCGAAGCTGCAGTGATCAAATCCCCACCGACCCAACGCAACGTTCACAGACTGCGACCCTAAACTACACACGCAATTTTTCATATTCACCTCTTTAGATTGTATAATTGTATCATGTAGGGGACATAATTTTATTGTGCGCCCCACAAGTTCATAATAAACAGTGGGGCAATTTAGAGTGCACCAAATACTCATGAATAAAACCTGAGCGAAAATGTAATCGGTTGCCTGCGCAATAAACACGGTTTTCTCTTTGTAAAGTTTGAGACTTAAGATGACGGTAGACGGTGTCTGGGCCAGGGTACTTTGAAATGCCGCGACTAACCGCTTCACACACCATAACTTCCAGCATATGATCATTCAACAATATCTATTTTTTGTTGCCTGTGGTGGTTTAATTTATTTTCACGAGACATGATTCGTGGCTTTTCTGGGTACGAAACACATTTGTCGAGAACAATACACTTCAGTACATTGCTGTGCACATGGAAAACTGATTCAGGTTTGTTACGTTTGTCGGTTTTTCAGTTTAATGTTAGAGCTACTGGCGTAGTTTTTATAATTGATGCCATTGAAATATTTTAAAGGTTTTTATTTTATTGTCGGATGCATTTTGATCAACGGCGATGAGACGTCACCCAGGTACGCACAATTCCCGTCCGCTATTTTAATGACTATTTGGCATGAACAATTTTATATCACAAAAATGTTACCCAATGGAAATTTGTTTATTGCTAACACAGAGAAAGAAAATTAATTCTGCCACTGGAATTCGTTGGTTTAGATAGTGCTTATTTCAAAGAGTGAACGGTAGATAGCTTTGACAATCATTTTGACGGTACATCTGAAGTATAAGAACGAACACAAAACTGAATCTGGGTTGAGTTATTATCCTATTTGGCATTACCTTTTTATTAAAATCAGTGATTAACTTTAGAATCGTTTGAGACCTCACGGGGTTTCAGATTTCACGAAATCAAGTGCAAATGTTGAACATGTCTCTGGATGTCTGGTACAGTAAACAAATCAATTAAATTGTGAACTGATATGTGACAGACCCTTAGTCAGACGCTGCCGATATCTATGTCGCTCACAGTAAAGATGTTGAAGTTATTCTAGGAAAATAACACGAGTCCAATATATTTTTCGGAATACTTTATTAATGCACGATCATTGACCAAAGTGTAAAACATGTGAAGTGTTCGGAGGCTTCTGGCTACCTAACTGTAATCTAAATTTCGAATAGACACGGTAGAATATTGGCGGTTACTTCGGGGAATCACATGACAGAGATAAGATGATCTCTGGCCAATTACATTAATCCGCCGGGAGTAAATATCTGACCGGTGCGGATCACTCAGGTGTGACCGCGAGCGGCGTCACTTACATCGCGGTGCGGCAACCACGCGGTTACAAAGACCAGATAACTATCTCAACATAAACAAAGACGCATAAATGTTAAACAATAATTATCTCAAACATACACTTTATTGTTCAACCAAAGATACATACAGGACATAATTGTTTGGCGCACTAAGGTTAGAAGTTCCGATTTAAAAGGCAATATTCTTCCTGCAGGCCTCTGGATTGCGAATGGTCTGAGATGATTAATTAACAAGACATGCATACTTGCTTGTTTTTCTACTGTTCTTGAAATAAGAAAATTAAGTACATCGCGGTGCAAGTGCAAAAACAGAACAAAACAAAACCTCAAACTGTCTGGGTAGATGAACTTCTTGTACCGATAGTCAAACTTACCTACATACCCCGGACAAACACGTGTATTTCAACTGTTCTTAAAATAAGACACCTAAGTACATCGCAGTGCAACTCAAAAAAAAAAAAGAACAACAAAAACCTCAAAGTGTCTGGGTTGAAGGAAGTGTCTGAAAATCTGTTCTGTTAAAGCTACAAAAACATCTGTGATTTTAGTATTGTAATTGGATCCATTCAAAACAGTGGAACTATGAGTATGGAAACCCGTTTGTAGAAACTGCTTGTAGGACAAATATAGCTCCCGGTGCGCTGTAGTTTTAATTTAGAGATGTGTGAAAAGTTTATAGAGGCTATATAGGTACGACGAATTTTTAAAACGCTCTTGGCTGTAATCTAGAACAAAAACTTTTTTGTAAGGGAACAAATCTGCTCCAGACAAACAATTTTTAAGAGTGAAATCACGATGCCGCCTATGAATATTTTGTACGTTTTACAAAAGATGAGTTCATATGGAAATTTCCACTCTCACGACACGGCAGGTGTACAAGTATAAATATAGAGGAAGGCACAGATGGCATCATTCTTAGTCCAGACTCTAAGTGAGCAGGAAGAAGACGGGGATTTGCTGAAGTCTTAAAATTGATTACACGATGAGTTTAACCAAAGGGGTATTGGATCCTCCAATAGTGGTAAGTCGGTTATTTATTTATTTCTATTGATGATTATAGCTCGTGACAGTTATCGTATAGTTATAATTACGAGGGTAGTTAATAATAATTTTCGTCAATTTGTTGATGTTTATGTACTAGCTCATATCACCACTACATTTCAGATCCAGCCGCCACTTGCTGGGCCGGGCAAGGAGACCCGGTGGAAGAAATACCTGATCGCCGGTGTGAGCTCTGTCCTGGTGGTCCTGATCATTGTCGCCGGTTTTGTCCTCGCATTCCACTACATGCACAAAACCTCGGCCATCGCTCTTGTGGTGAGTTTGGTTGCAATGCAGTATCACACAATTTCAAACTTCGTATTTGTGGGATGCTTAATTTACGGTACACAAGCTGTCACAACTTTAATTCGATAACGAAATGTCAAGTTCCACGCCAGTATTGAGCGTGAATGCATATCGTGTTTGATCTTCCTTAAGTCAAGAGACATGAGTTACGTGGACGATGGAGAGAAAGTGACTGAGACGCTGGACAAATATAGCGATGACATATTCCAGCATAATGTTCACACATCTGATAGGGATTACTCAGTCGTTGAGGATTTCAGCAGGGTGAGTTGGGATACATTTTAAAGGTTATACAGCATGTTTTCATATGAATCTGTTATTTAATTTGTATGTAATTTGTAATCTCAGTCCTTGTTTTGAACTCTATACTTCCAGAGAATTGTAACTCTAAGGATTGACACGCCAGGTTCTGAACATTGTCTGATCCTACCCCTGAACTATGACCGCACTGACAAGTTGATCGACGAGGTAAGTAAATGTGCAGCTCTATGTGGTACCAAGTGATGCCTGGTAGATTTATTCAATGTTTTATTAATCGTGTCACAGCCGATTTATCTGTTAAAACATTATTAGGTGCTGCCGTTTGACAAGAATACTACACAGACAATCACGTATGTACGAGACGAGCATCTGATAAAAAACCATGAGTTACTGAGTGACGTGGCTGAGGAGTCATGCGGGGGTTATCCCATGTACTGGGGGATCCCAACAGAAGCGTCAGATGATAATAAAGGTAACATTCAGCGTATTGTTTTCATACCTGATAATGATTATACAACAATGTAGATCGATTATTTCATATATGTATCAGGATAAATTGTACGTAGAATACGGATGTCTACAAACTATTAATGAAACTGTTCTAGGCTCACGAATAAAGAGAAAAACACGTAAGGGATGCTGCTGCTGTTGCTGTGGCTGCTATTGTTCTAAGGATTAAAAAGCTTTCAGTTTGAGAGTCGCCTAAACCAATATGACCGCGGACAAAGAATCGATCGATTGTAATAGCATTGTTTTATTGTCTTCTGTCTCCGGAATAATCGTCCATTTATACGAAGGGCGAATTCAATAGAATTCGTAGAATATTCGATCAATACGTCCAAAGTTTCCTCTAATAAAGAAAATGTATGTTTCCATAAATAAACTGAATAAAGTGCGCCTACATATCATCTTATTCCTTTACTGCATCGGTACAAATGGTTGTTTTGGCAAATTTATTCAACAATTAAATAGATAAATAACCTAATTTATTTCAAATGTATATTTCATTTTTCGCTTTAAACATAAAAACAAATTCGCTCAATTATATCTTCAAAGTGACCGGTTCAATTATCTGGAATTATCTGATGTCTATTTAAAGTTTCAGTACATGTACATGCACTTATGTGAACATATGAACCAGAATTTCTATTGATATATAGAAAGATCGATACAGAATCGCAGCCCCTTTTTATTAATTATTTTTCGAAACACAATATGTGTACATGATTCCAAGCCACATATTTGGTAATCAATTTAAGCGGAGCATGAATAACACGCTAGAGATACAGCGGTATATTTCTGCGTGACACTAACTGCCTTGTAATTTCTATCCATTGATATAAGGCCGGGTATTGTTCAGCTCATAATAAACATAATAAACATAATAAGCGTTTTGTCCCATTCATATGGGCTACAGTTTGTATGGTTGACGAGGACAGGATGACTTTATTCAAGAGCAATGTTTTATTAAGAATAGGGTGAGTGGAATATAGGAGAAATAGTCCAATAATTGCCAATTCAGTTGAAAAACGGTCCGGGATTGTTATTGATACTTTTTACCTTATGGTTAATATTTTACATGCAGTAACCGTGTAGGTTAGTATCAGACGAGCCTCATACACGACAACATGCAGCTACGTTCGTCTAACTTGAATATACCGATACATTACCAACCGGAAAGTAATCTATTGTCAGCGCAGAATTATATTCCATGGGGAAAAGCCTTGCCCTTGGAACCTGAAGATAGGTCCAGCAGTTTCGAAGCAAAATAGTTGATATAGGTAATCTTATGTGATCAGTTTTATGTTCGGGAGATTGTTGCATGCAATATTCAAATATGGCGGGCAGGGGCAGGGGTATTTTTATTTATGACTTAATTATCCCCACACTGTGTAGTGACTGACTATATTCCCAATGTATTTTCCCCCATCTCCCTTATTGAAGAAATACAAGACTTTGAATAAAAACGATAGGTACGTCGTAAGAATTCGTCGGCCGCACAACTTCTCCATGTCTGAATTAAAACTCCATTGAAATAGGGAGTGATATTTATTCTAACAAAAGACGTTAAAAGGTATTCTATCAAGTGAAACATATATTTACAAGGTTTAGGATGGATACAATTATAAGCGCTAAAATTACAGAGGGTTTATGGCGGCACAAACGACGAAAAGATTCTTCAGACACATTCATCCACCCAGACACTTAACTTTTTGTAGATATTTTGTTTCGGTCTACTGGTGCCGTTGGCCCGCGGTGCACTTACGTGTCTTTATTCAAGAACATTTGAACAATATACACGTGTTTATCTGGGACGTGTAGAAAAGTTTACCTATCGGGACATAAAGTTTCCTTGATCATATAACGTTACGGACAAAATGTTCTCATGCGTGCTATCTTTTGGACATGTTTTTCTAGTTGGTAACAAAGAGAGACTAGACATTCAAATTGATGTTTTACGAATTGATGTTTTTCTTCAAACCATCGTTTACACTTCATTTTATCAAGTTAAAAAAGGTGGTGTTAGGTGAGTAAAAGTCTGAACATGTTTTGGGGGTGCAGTTAATAATCCATTATAAAGTCACGAAGATGGCACTTTCGCGTCGGATCTTTATTTAATGTTCATGTTAACTTTTTCTATGTGTACTGTCGCTTAGAATTCAAGACACTTAAGTAATGGTGTCTAGGTATTGAGTATTTTATCCCTCAACAACTTACCAAACCATACACATTTACGAAGCGTGATTACATGTGATTGACCAGATATCGGTGATTTAGGTCGTCAAACCTAATTCATGTCTCGTTATTGGGGATTTGACAGATTAAAATAATGATTTAGGTCTTTTTCCTTGTAGTTTCTAAGATCGTTCCCCATTTTATAATCACCATTGTTAAACCTTTAAAGTCACTGAAACTGATATCAGCCCATTCTAATTTTAGATATTATTAGGTTTTAAACTGTTATTAAAGTTTAAGTTTCAGCGCAAGTTTTAACCGATATTCCCATACTTCTTTACTGGATGCTACTTCCCTCTTTACTACTGTCAGATGGAAACAATGATTCCTTGGCATAGTATCAAAGCCAGTGTGCTGTAGAATTTGTAGAAGTTATTCTAGGTAAAATAACACGAGTCAAAGATATTCTTGGGAATACTTTATTAGCCCGCATGTCTTATGTTTACGTCATATCAGTTGTCCATGTTTGTCATGGCGTGGTTGTCTTACAGCGATTTTAGTATCACCACTTGTGGTCACACCTGAGTGACCCGCACCGGTCAGATGAACCCCCGGCAGATTAACATAATTGGTCAGAGATCATCTTATCTGTATCACGTGTTCCGGGAATTTAACCATTAATATTGTAACCCTACCATTCGAAATTTAAATTATCCTTAGTTAGGCCATATAAAATTAATAAGTTGTTTCTCAGGACTTGCCTGCATGGGCCTGAGACCCCCCGCCCCCTCTTTTTATTGGTTAAAGCGCAATAAAAAATACCTGCCGCCCCTAATTTCACAGAATTTAAAAAAAAAAAAAAAAAACATGTTAATGGTTTCATCGGGAAGCTCAATGAATTCTTCATGCACGTCTACACTTTCCAGATGTCATGAGAATATCTTACCCTGTGTTTCTGGTCAACGACATGTTATGTTGCCTGTTAACAGACATGTTTTGTTGCATGTTAACCTCCTTTTTTTGTTGCCTGGTAGCCCTATTCCGTGTTGGTTATCGGCAGGTTGCTGTTTGTTACTGAGGAATAGTTCTCTCTCATCCCTGCTTACTGATTCAGTTTTACTAATATCTAGCAGAAAGGTGGCGGATGTTAATCTACTGTAGAAAACAGGCACGTGTCTTTCTCTTATGTTGTCGTATAACTACGTTATCACTTATCGAGTGCTATATTTGTTATCTCGAGCTCGAGGGCACTTTTCATTTAACTTGTTGACAAAGCAAGCCTTAAAGCGGAGCATCTATATCCATATCAGACTACTGATACCGCGGTTCAGTATTTCAAGCAACAAACTCTGCATTATAATATCTAAACATTAGTATAATGCAGCACATAGTTCAGCTCGTTATACATTTCTTGTTCTATTTGACTTCAGTTATTCGTCTGAGGTGAACAGCAAAATAAATGTCAGAGACAGCATGGGAAATCAAATAAAATGTACGTACGGCATTACATTTAACTTACACAAAGCCTTGTAGGGTTGGACCTGGGACAATGTGTGGTAACATGTCGTTAACTCTATTAAAAATGGGAGATTATTTTGTTCTAATACGACCTGCAGATTAGAGATGATAAGTCTCTCCTCGGATGGATGTTTAATTACAGTACGTATTTTCAACTTTCAAGTTCAGGTACCCTGGGTCTCTCCAAGGACGTGAGGCAATGTGGCAGTTAACAATTCATTATACTGTCAAGTGAAATGCAATGACAACGTCTGCTTCTTTTTATTTCAGCGTTTTTGAGAAATGTAGAGGGGGTAGTTTTTGTATTCCACGGCAAAGTACATAAAACTTTGGTTAAAATGAAATCGGCGGCCTGCGCAATAAACTCGGTTCTCCCCTTTGTAAACTCTGTGACTTGTGAAGAGAGACAGTGTCGGTGCCTGGATAATTAGACATTCCTCGATTAACCACTTACTAAACCATAGCTGCATGTTGTGATATATCTATTTTTTTCAAGACACTTGATTCGTTGACTTGTTTGCGGACGCATCACATTTTTCTAGAACAAGACTTGTGCAAGTTTGACGGATTTGTCTGGTTTTCAGTTTAATGTAGCAGCTACTGGCGCAGTTTTTATGATTAAGCCCATAGAAACATTTCAAAGTGTTTTTTACATTGCCGGTGGCCTTTGTACCACCAACGATCAAACTCCACGCACCACAAATTCCACTCCATGAAAATAATAATCATTTCGCTTTTTGTATAAATAGTCAAACTCTACATAAAATTAAAGAAAAATAGTAAGATAAATAAACGTAACTATGTCAATTGTTGATAGACAGATATGTGTGCCTTACTGGTATATGTTGGGTAGAGTGGGTTCCTGTAGAGAATATATATCAGAGACTAGCGGCAAATAAAGATAGCTATGATGTTTATTTGTAGCACATGTGATGGATCCCCCAATTTTGGCGTATCAATTAAGAGTGAGCGAATTTCCCTTCTTATTCATTGAGTACTAGCACACACCCATGTATAACGAGTGCCGATAATTACTTATCTGACTTTGTTTGGGCACGCAACATTCACTTCGTTAAACCGCATGAGATGTTTCGATTTTAATTAATTATAACGAAAACATGTCAGAACGACACAGACGGCCATTACATTAGAGGATGTGGTCCGTCTGATAATTAGAATAAGAAAACAAACGAATGCTAATAAAAGGTTTGATTGATGTGTCTGTATGGCGTATGTTAACAGTTGTGGTATTAAAATATTTTGTTTTTACGATGAAATGAGCTTCAAGTTATTTCATTTCCTGCACCTGCTGTTAATGACATTTCAAATATTTCAATTACTGTTCACCTGAGCATGAAATCTTTGGTGCAAAACCAATGTTCCCTGCTTGTGGTAAACGTTCACGAAATTGTTCAACCATATATACATATATAGTTTGTGTTATATGTCGTGAGGGTAAACACAGGACCATATGAGTACTTGTCTCATTTTCATGACAGCTTGGACGATTTAAGATTTCAATAACAATTACTCAACTGCATTTTCTTCATATCGACGAACTTATTTGAAATAATTTGAAGCTATATAATTTAATAATTAGTGATCAAGAGCATGATGGATGTTATTTTAAGAATTAAATGATTTTATTTATCATTGATTAGCTTGATGAATTATTGGTAACCTAATCCTACCCCTCGACACACTTCATACAAACTCCCACCGACAATCCTTATTTAAATGACTTTAAATCATGTAAATGTCATGAGCATGCTGAAAACCTCAAGTTGTTTCCGTTGAAGTTATTCTAGGCAAAATAACATGAGTCCAATATATTCTTAGGAATACTTTATTAACCCCCGATCATTGACAAAAGTACACAACATGCGAAGTTTTCCAAGGCTTCTGGCTAACTAACGGTATTTTAATTTCGAATATGTATATTAGAATATTGGCGGTTACTTCAGGGAGATAAGATGATCTCTGACCAATTACTTTAATCTGCCGGGAGTAACATCTGACCGGGGCGGGTCACTCAGGTGTGACCCCGAGCAGGGTCACTCGCATCGTGGTGCCGCAACCACACTGTGACAAACACCAGACAACTTAATACGACATAAACAAATATGCATACATGTTAAACAATAATCACAAACATTCACAGATTATCTATACTGGTGTCAATACGCAATGCTTGAATATGCACTTGTGCTCAATGCATTTATGTGATTTAATAATATTAAAGAATATTCTGTAATCATATGCCATGATACACTGAGACATGTCGTCCCACGTGGTACCCATTTCAACACTCAATTATGATAGAATTAGATAAAATCTGGTTATGTAAAATTGTCGTCACATTTTCGTCTGAATTCAGCAATTATAGTTGACAAATAAACTGAATAAAATAATAGTTGGCGTTATATAATCAGACCGCATGAGCATTACTCTCGATTTGAGATAACCGGTCTACCCTCAAACATTTCAAGTGCAAAAATGTCGAGAAACGTCCCTGGATGTCTGAACTTATTTTCTGGTGCAGTTAACAAGCTACTATTACTTCTAGTAAATCGCCATTTCAACGTCTGATGGGTTTAATGGTTACCTGAATGAAAGCATCGAAACCGCCCTTAGATCCATCAACTGGAACCGCTACTGTGCGTTTGAATAAAGAAGGAATCGCAGTTAAGTCGCCATTCTTGCGCAGTGTGGGGATATAACATGCAGATGTCTCACTTGTCTCCCTACACCGCCCCCGCCAACCCCAAAACTGACGACGCGCCGACCGCCAAGACCGCCAAAACCCACACCGCCTGAGGATGGTGAACATTGGGCCTTTGAACCCTGATAAACGTTACCGAATCCTTTTAATGATCATGATCTTATCAAGAATGTTTTAAGCGATATTTCTTTAAATAAAACATTATAAATGACAATGTATTTATGTTTTAAATATACGTATGCCGGTCGTCGGTTCGCAGATGTAACCTGTCCATTATTTATGGTATGGAAATTTAGGAACCATGCTCAATGATATTCTGTAAATAACGAACTTCTCAAATATAAGGTGATTTGAAATGGATTAAATACGACTATGCTACTTCAATGGAAAAATATTCTAGCATGCGATACCGTAAAAGAGGAATCGAGTAAAATCGTTTTCTGCCGGTTCACGGAAGTGAGTCGGCCCTTCTGTTCGAAACGGTTGGATTATGTTTGATTTTTATTATATCGATTTACAGACAAGAGGTCAGACACTTGTGTTGTATCGTTTGAATGGGCAAGCAGCAGAGCAGGGTTTTTTCAGTCGTGCGGACGCGTCTGAGAAACAAAATTTTCGTTTATGCAGCCTAATTATAACTTGTATGTATTATATTACATTATGGAAATAGTTAGACAGAGAGACTTCCGTAACGTTGATTCAGTTTTATCTGTTCTTGTTCTGAAAATAAGGTACCAACTATCTATTCAAGTACATCAGTAGTATGAGCACACACCTAGGCAGTAGCACATCAATAGGACCAGGAAAACGTTTACAGCAGTATATTTGTAGGACAAGATACAGTTGTACATCTACATTTATAAATAACATGCGTAGATATCTTATAAACGGGAGTAACGTTTACTCAAACGAAAATTTTATCATACATGTATTTTTATGCATGATGTACTCTTTGACACCGATAGTTATATGTCAATATCAATAAAATTGTACGATTCAATGTGAAAGTAAATTATTAATGAAATAAAATTAAACATTTAAGATGTATAATCTATGATTAGATATAACTAATGTCTTTCTTTATCCGTTACGTGCTGATTAACCAGCTGATGATCAGATGTAAACGGCCTCTCCTCGGAATATTTGATTACATCTTAAAGAGTGCTAATGGAGTCTCGGTATGTCCCTGAATATCTGGACGTGTTGTTTCACGTCACCCACAAACACTCTTTCATAGCCTCCTATCTATTTATTCTGTTTGTGGCTATCGGAATTTCTGACATCATTAACGCTGATCCCCTTTTCTAGAAATTTTTATTTTTTATTCTTAGTGATTGAATATTGATATATTATATTATACTTGTGTGAAGCGCTAGAATAATTAACCTCATTCAGACACAGGTAACTCTTTTTCCGAGGGGAGGTCATGACGTCTCCCACGTCACTCACCTATTTTCGCCAGTAACAAATATATCATCCATCCGAACGTGCCATATGCAAGCTCGGCAAATCTTAGTACGTCGTTTTTTCAATTAATCAAATTATACCACCGTCTAACACATTTCACTATCATCCGGTCGAGTCGTCAAGGCCCGGCGCAAGACGTTTTAATTAATTAACGGCTACTAAAAAATGTGAGATCAGGTAATATCTGTCTAATAGATTGCACCATTTGTAGACACATTTTCACCAATGAATATAAAACCACTTGGAAAACGGTTTCTGGGTTGATGAATGTGTCGTTCTTAGCGCCAAAGAAATTGTTTATAATTAAATGCTTTAAAGTTTTCGAGGCATGTTTCTCAATTGTTTGAAACTTTTGTAAGCGCTGATGAGAGAGGACTACACCTTGCCACTCACGAAAACTTCCAGATTGTCACACATAGATTGTATATGTCTAAATACATGTACAACACAAACACATCAAATAGGCATATGTACCAACTATCAGATGCTATTAGTTAAATTTCATATGGATGTAAATGCTCTCTTCATTTCCCTTTGATAAAATCCTTAATGAGGGACCATAATAAGCTACATTGTGCCTTACAAAAATTGAATGGGTTGGTATTATATTAGCTGAGATAGCTGAGATTATATTAGGTTGTCCGATATCAGTTAGGTATCGTTTAATGTTTATATTTGATATTCGTATACATCAAATATACATCAAATAAATATAAATCATGAAACAAACATACTAACCAGAAGCATGATCACTTGTAATATAAATAATTTGATATCCATGGGAAAAGTTTCGTGTTCTTGTAAAAAGACACATGTATGGAGGGGGACTTGACATAGTTTTAACAGTACATATATATAGTCGCTAGGGCACTCAGTGCTCTCACTAATGGCTCTGGCTGGCTGATGATCTATTGGTTTGCACCTCTGACATTTATTAATGTGTCCTGACTATATATAGCCCCATATGCTCATGTCACACATGGTTTGCTGATTTCATACCATATAGAGGAAAAATAAATCTAAAAACATGACGCAAACGGTTCATCGACCTTGCACCTGAGTGTATATCAGAATGATATAAAACCACTACGAAAGAGGTTTCTGGGTTGATGAATTATATGTCGTTCTTGGCGCCAAAGGAATTGTCAAAAAGGTGTGTTGTGTTTTATAATTAAATGCCTTGAAATCGTGCACCATTGTTTGAAGCCTCAGTAAAGGCCAAGGAGAGAGGACTACACCTTGTTACGCACGACTACCTCTTGTGTCTCATTTTAAATAACTGTCTAAATACATGTATAACGAATACACATCAAATAGGCCTATGCACCAAGTATCAGATGCTATAAGTTAGATCTCAGCGCATGTAATTACTCTCAACCATTTCCCTCAGAAAAAGTCTTTATTGATAGATTATATCTTGCAAATATTGAATAAGTCAATTTTGTTATCGTTAGTTCGACTTATTGTCTTGAGCAGTTTGTATGATAGCAGTTACCTAAACCCCACGAGGAATCGTCCACTATTTCTATTTGGCAAGCGTAGATATCAACCAACTATAAGTTTTAAAACAAAAATATCAACTAGAAGGATGATCGTTTGTGATGTGAATAATTGTTCAACAGTATAAGAACTCGCAGGGATGTTTTGTAAATAAACCAATTAATAAATGGGGTTGTTGACTGACAATTTACGTTGCCGGCCCAGAAAACATGTTATTGTGCTCCTCAAATATTAGGGGAAACCCCTGAAAACGTCCACTGTGACGTCACGTCTGCTAAAAGTTGGCATCTTTAAATAAAGAAGAAGTCGGAGAAGACGTCACTCTACCAGCTGCAGTGAGAAGGCCAGGGTCTCCTGAAGTTACACGATGAGTTCGACAAAAGGAGCCTTCGATCCTCCAATGGTGGTGAGTATTAATATTCCTAATAATAACGGATGACAACTATGATCGTATACATATTCATTATTACGAAACATTATATAATTCATTGTACTATATTTCAGATCCAGCCGCCTCCGAGCAAGGACAGCCGGTGGAAGAAATACCTGATCGGCGGTGTGAGCTCTGTCCTGGTGGTCCTAATCATTGTCGCCGGTTTTGTCCTCGCATTCCACTACATGCACAAAACCTCGGCCATCGCTCTCATGGTGAGTTTAATTACAGTGAAATACAAGATAGATATATAATCTAATCGTCAGTTTTAGGCATCTAAAACCCTCGGCACCATAATTTTCCACAGAAGAGTGAAAGATATTCCGAAGATTTGAACAATGCCCCAAACATTAAATATATGCATAGCGTACGAAGGGGGCGGTCTTTAAAGTCCGAATAAGAATAGACATTCGATGCCTATAGGCCTATTGCAACCCAATTAAATTCTATCTCAACAATTAGCCGGAATCGGGCACAACATGTATAATAACTAAAGCAAAGGCCCACCAAACCAACAATACGTGCACAACTTATGTATTAAAATTATACTAATTCAATTCAATTTCAATTTCTCATATGTTTATTCACCGTGTTCATACTTCCTTACAGACTACGGACCTGAGTTATGTTGATGATGGGGAGAAAGTGACTGAGACTGTGGACAAATTCAGTGATGACGTCTACAAGTATAACATACAGAGATCTGATGGAGATTTCTCTGTCGTGGAGGATTACAGCAGGGTCAGTTTGTAAATTCAAAATTATTCAATTTATTGATTGATTCCGGGTATCAGATTTCTATTTGCGTCATTCAGGTGAAGTTGGTGATAATTTAGTTTTTTACAGCGGTTTATCACTCTGAAATCTGATGATCCGGGTTACCAGCACTGTCTGATACTGCCCCTCAACTATGAATATAAAGAGTACAACCTCGACAATGGCATGGTAGAAATTCCCATTTTACAGCTGATAGAATAAATGTTATATAGTTATTTATTTGTTGTCTATATCGATATCTATTTGTATACCTGTGTTACCATTTTATATTTGATATTTTAAAAAAGGATATTCCAGTTGACCAGAACAAAACGAACATGATGTATTTCGAACTTGACAAGCATCTGATAAAGAACCATGATTTACTGAGTGACGTGGCTCAGGAGATGTGTGAAGGTTATCCTCTCTACTGGGGGATGGTAACGCAAGTAACCGCTGAGTCGAAAGGTAGGCGCATGTCATCAACTTTCAAAGTGATATAATAATAGTATAGAAATGTTTTTATTCAATGTATATTATATATGTAACTCGGCGCAATCATATATTTGCCGTGCCGTTTGTAAATGTTATCATATATAGGCTAGACATAGAAGTATTGCATAACTCGTTTTAGGGTCCCGATCAAAGAGAGATGTCGGGCGTAAACGCCTATGCTGGCGATGTATTGCAAAGGCAATAGTGGACTGCGCAATTGAGATACTTGAGATCGTGGGAGAGGCTTTAGAATAGTCAGAGCGAATGTTACGGAACCGATACAACCCCTCGGCAAAACTTCACCTAGAAGAATACTGACTGCCATCTCTACACTCACACCCAAACGATTTTGTTCCAATACCCGAAAATGTATATTTAGATAAAAGTCGAATATGATAATTGACCAATGTTGATTCTGTAATTATTTTCACCTATATACATAATGGTTTATGTGTTTTGTCGGTATATTCTCACCATTTGAAATATTGATAGAATGAAAACGTCAACTATTCACTACAACTGAACTTGATATTTCCTATAAATAAACATTTTCATAGTAATTATTTTTCATCGTTATTATGTACATGCACGTATCAACCTAATGTCGAAAACCAACCATGCATGTAAATCAGATTGAGAACCAAAAACTAAATGTACGTACTATGCTAAAATATGAATGAATTGATACTCATTACCTAGCGCAAAGTTAGTTGTTTGAAGGCGGAGATTCTGCACATGTACTTTTAATTCGTCAATTCATGTCAAAAAGAACAAAACTACACGATTACTTATTGTATGCCTGCAATGTGGGAATATAAACTGCTAACTGTTAATGAAAATAATCAAATCAAGACAAATACTCAAATACGAGACATATGATATGAAGAAATATATATGTGAACTATATTGCATTCCCATCTATAATAAATCCATCATCACTGAAACATAGAATAAGGCATGATAGGTTCTATCTATCCAACAAATACAATAAAACGAGCCTATCCATCAACATTTTTCATTTTACAAACAACTTGGATGTCGTTCCCGGGTTCAAAAATTAATTTCTTGTTCAACACCCAGTGCTCAGGTGTGAAGCAAAACACATTACGGGTAGAAACAGTTTGTTTCTGATACGTGCTGCAGATTCAAAAGATACCCAGCCTTGTAACGAATATATTTCACGGTTGAATCCGCTTTTGAACACGCACTCATTAATAATACAGGTAGCTGAATGACAATATGGCATGGATACCGCCCATAAACAGTTTTTCAACGCTTCTTTAAAAAAGGGAAACCCCTGGAAATGTGCATTGTTGATGACGACACATCATCTTCAAGTGTACCTGTATAGATAACGAATACGTAGGAGAAAACGTTATTCTTTGTCCAGACTCTGAGGGCCACAGAAGGTAACGGTAACATGATGAGTTCGGCGAAAGAAGTCTATAATCTTCCAATGGTGAGGAGTGACAATATACGGTCGGATAAGAAGTAATAGAGAACTGTTAATCAATTAATGTTTTAAAACATATGTGACTTCTTTCGTTCAGGTCCAGCTTTCTGTTGCTGGGCCGGGCAAAAATACTAGTTGGAAGAAATACCTGATCGCCGGTGTGAGCTCTGTCCTGGTGGTCCTGATCGTTGTCGCCGAATTGGTTCTCGCATTCCACTACATGCACAAAACCTCGGTCATCGCTCTTACGGTGAGTTTCATGTAACTCATATTACATGTATAATACGTAATTTGATTATCTGATTTATCTGAATCACAAGAGACCACAAATCACTTGGGTCCTACCAATGTTGTTTCGTATAAAGGGGATAGTCTTGAAAGTCCGCTTAAAAATAGACTTTTAGCACCCATATAAATAAGCTTACCAGGCTCACCTCCAAACA
This sequence comes from Armandia brevis, assembly GCA_035585475.1. NCBI lineage: Eukaryota > Metazoa > Annelida > Polychaeta > Opheliidae > Armandia > Armandia brevis. Next base: position 788 of record JAXGGS010042999.1, on the reverse strand, counting down.
AATGGACAACATAAATGAGGATTTTCGTGAGCATTGCTGATTTTATATATACCATGACACTTTATACACTGTCCTATCCGAGCTTATCCGTAACGTTCATCCTATTGAAGTTGAAAGGAGATGTACCACTTATAGGCCTTTTATCAACGGTAACGGTTTTCTTATTATGCCTATTTCTATATGTAACGTCAATTGTGTATATTTTATCACAGACTACGGACCTGAGTTATGCTGAAAATGGGGAGAAAGTGACCGAGACTGTGGACAAATTCAGTGATGATATCTACAAGTATAACGTACAGAAATCTGACGGAGCTTTCTCGGTCGTGGAGGATTACGGCAGGGTTAATTTATGAGTTTAAAATTAGTCAATTTGTTGATTAATTCTGTGGTAGCAAATTCCTATTTGCGTCATTCAGCTGAAGCTTGTGAAACTAGTGTGTATTTTATAGCGGATTATCACTCTGAAATCTGACGATCCGGATTACCAGCACTGTCTGATACTGCCCCTCAACTATGAATATAAAAACGACAATAATAGGGTACAACAATAATTATAGATATTCAACATCTTTAAGAGCATACATATACATTGATGGATATATATATACATATACATATTTATACTGGTTATGATTGTATGTGTAAATTGAGATATTTTATTCTTAGGATATGCCTAAGACAGAGAGGATCACTTATGAGCTTGACGGGTGTAACCACCGCTCCATGTAGTCGCGTGTGTAGGAGAATATGTTCGTAACTTTCTACCATCAGTATAGTGGTCCAGT
>JAXGGS010042888.1:0-23533 GCA_035585475.1 Armandia brevis | reverse complement strand
AATTGAGCGTTACCATAGTGTTTTGCGTACGCAGCTACCTAATAAACACAGGAATGTTTGAACAATGAGTTTTATTGATATATGTCGACCCCGAGAAGCCCTGGATTCTACCCCCGTTTGCAGATAGGTGATGTAGGACTGTGTAGTCCTGCAGATGGCACTTGAGTACGGATCAAGGTGGGCTTTTCACGATACCTTGACCATATAAGAATTATAAAAAAATACATAATGGGAACATCTTACTTGCTAAAGAGTGGTCAAAGTAGTTACCGATATCTATTGGCCCCTATTATGTTTTAGTCCCCAGTGATTTTACATCTTACTTAGTTGAGAAAACAAAAAACCCGGACCAAGCCAAAATAAATTTTGCTTCTACTTGAGAGAGGTGCCCGCATGACGTCATAGGTCGGCATGAAAATGCGGATTTGCAGCCGAAATCACTCGATCTGCGAACGGGTCTATTGAGCCTGCAAGTAGTGACTTGAACTTTAAATTTAAGCAACAATCGGATCAATTTATATTCCCGCCTATGAAATGATGTCCCTATTAGGCCAGCAAAATATAGGTCAGTGATTGTAGAGAATTTAATAAGAACTCTTTTAGCGCTGAGTATACAATAATGTATTTATTCCCCCAAACATAGTACAGATCTATACATGTTACCAGAGTTTGTGATAAATACATGAATATAAATGATAGAAAGAATATATAATCCTACAGACAAAAGATTATTTGATATCTGACCAACATAGTATAATCAACGGTAACGGGTTCAAATTATCAACTGATATAAGTACCTTTATGACGACGATGAAATTACAAATCGTATCGGACGTCAGCCGGCCGAGACATGTTTTTTCTGATTGTCTAAAAGTTTGTTCAGTTATATGATATAAGCACCTATTATTATCAACCTGCAGGTAACAACGATGTGTACACAACCGATGTAACAACAATTTGCATCACCAAATTGTTGACTGCTGCAATAGGTCAATGTAGTATATTTAGAGGCAGCAACCGAATCTATTTTTAAAATCAAAGCGATAAATCCAGTCATATATTTCAAACAATTGGCCATTTAAAATGTCATGCGGTTTTAAACAGACGCATCAAGACCTAATGTGTTAGTTTTCAAATTGTATTATTTATGCATTTTGATTTGTTAAATTGCTATATTCTACCTCGACCACTATAGTTAATGTTACAAATTAATCAAACGATTAATGTCTATCAAGGTCATCATACCGTGCTGCATTGGTCTAAAGACATGCAGTATTAAGCAAATGTTATCAACTTTGCTCGACGGGGAGCGCTGTGCTTGAGACCGTGCTGAATAGCACAATGTCTAAGACCGATTATAGTATATTGGTTGATTGTGTGGTAACACAAGCTCTTGTGGTGGAATTTTCCCTGAAATATAGGGCCCAGGTATTGCTGAGTGTCTATATAAATCCATCTCCCTTTCGGACAAAGGCTGTACCCTACGAGATCCTCTCACACTAGAATAAAACATTTTCATCAATTATAGAACAGCATCAGCAAGATGATTATGCTGTTGATTAGCAAATATGATAATGACTAATTTGTAAATTACATGTTTTTCTGTCGATTTGAACGATATCTGGCCCATAATACCATCACTAGAACCAATAACAAGCCACCGGCCAACAAAGGTATTAAGATTGCCCAAACATAAGTCAATGAATTTTCCTCTAGTTCACATTCTGCCCCCTCATAGCCATCCGAGCATCTGTATTAATATAATGAGTTTTACATCATGTTATGCATGTGATTTATTAAATTTAACATCAGTTTCATAGTTTGTATTAACATCACAGTTAACAACACGTACTGGCAGGTTGAAACGCCATCTTCCACCACACAAGCACCTCCATTTTTGCAAACAATGTAAGCATTGAAAATACCGCAGGTGTCACCAACAGGCACTGGAATACATGAACAGTTATAAGTATCTCACAGCATTGTGAATTCTAACAATACTGCTTTATGATAATTACTACAATATGAGCTATATCGCTATAATGTACCTTCAAAAACTATCCCATCAGTGTTATTTGCAACATACACAGATGCATACAATACATTAACTTCCTCCTCATCAAGTAGAACCATGTTATTGTTATATTGTAGAAATGTGTCTGCTGTTTTAATGATATCAGCTTTGTCTTTTGGAGACTGCTCGGAATCAAATTCCAAGAGAAAGTTAACTTCAGTGCTTCCTGATCTGGAATATTACTATAAGCAATCAGACAAGCTATACATATCATAAAGCCGCTTTGGGTAATTAACGACACAATCCCGATATACTCACGAGAGCCCAGTGATCAAAATCCTAACCAGAGATAATACGGCATTGAATACCTCCTCTAACTGCGCAGGTTATAAAATAGAAATAAATGGTTATGTTAACGGGAATGTGTCGGTATGTTTCTCTAGATGCTACATATAGTACCGACACATATGCAAAACCAGGGAAATAGCGCAGAGACTGCGCATTGCTGGGTTTGTAAAACTAGCAGACAGTGGAACCTAAAGGAGTATGTGGACAACCAAAATCAATGTTACTGTTCTATGTATATCAATTTAATTCAACGTGTTTCATATGAATTAGGAGCACTTGTTCAAATTGTCGTCCCAACACGCGTTAATTTATGCTTAAACTTATGATATATGCTGGCATTTCATAATTGATGCATTGACGATGCTGATTGGTTCAATATATTTTCATTCAAATGAGCGGGTAAAATTATAAATGAAATGACGTAATCAGAATTCACAGTTTCTATGGTGCCAACGTCGCAAGACACATTATTACGTGTTGCTACGCAGACAAAAGTTTGGTTGCCAACAACTTGGTGTTTTCAATTCATTCAGCATTCTTTGCGTCTTACGAATATGACAATTTAAAGTATATAATGAGATAGAGTTGACCTCGCCCTTTCAGCTCATTTGAATATTTAGTATACACTATGATTCTTTACAGAGAAAATAAATCGCCAAATTGACTATGATATTGCGAGTTTCACGCATAATGGCCGATTCCTTAAATTGTCGTCGGCGTGGAGTTTTATACTTTGCCGATAAGTCTTCTCTGATTAGATTACAATTAATGAAAGTATACCCAGGGATAGATACTTTGTTACGTTACATGCTCGAACAGCTTTGATTACGTTTGAATCGTTTTAATTGATGATTTGGCATGATATCAACTCGTAGTTATGCAGGTCCCTTCTGGGTGACCCATATAGCTGGAAAATCCAGCTGATGACCGAACCCCTGGAAACATACTAGTAACTATAATCCAGGATTGCATATATCCTGTAAGTTATGGCAATCCAGATGTACACAGTTTTTTTATCGTGTCTGGTTCATATACCCAGCATCGTGCAAATATTCCAAAATAATTCTAATTTAACTCACCAGGTTCAGGATGTGCGCAATAAGTCCTGCAGTGTCTTGGTTTCCAAAATTTGAAAAAATCTCTTGGAATTGTATATCTAAAACAAGCTTCCAAAACATTTGTGTTCCAGACGATAATGTTGCTGTAATGGAAGTATTCTTTGTCATATATATTGATCAGAACCAACTATTTACAACTGAATAAACATAGTGCGTGATACTTTCCAGAATGAACAAATCTTGGGCAAAGGTTATTGATCTAATATTTTTAGGCATACAGAGTTCAAAACACCGGAGTACGAGTCCGGGCATGGAAGGGTCCGTCAAATCATTGAAACTGTTCCATCTGAATTATTTATGATGATATCTTAAAAAACCTACCCGGCCTTACAATAGTCATAGCTACAGTCATAGTCCCGGATAACGATGGTGTTCCCTTATCTGTTGCTGAGATTTTCAACTCATATTGGCCAGGTTCTGGACTGGTGTTAACAGATATCACCCCAGTGTTACTATTGATGTAGAAGTTCGTGGGTACTCCGTCAAGCTCGTACTCGAATTCACCATTCTCATTTTCATCTGCATCTGATGCCGTTACAGTGTATATTTTCTTTCCAGCTTGGGCAGCTTCTAATGTAAGTGTCAGCTCCTCCCTTTGCTTTTCAAACTCAGGAGAATTATCATTGATATCAGTGATACTTAGTGTAACGGTGCATGTGACAGACTTTGCAGGTGAACCAGAATCGGTAACCGCAATTCGAATCGTTGCTTGGTCATTTGTTTCTCTATCCAAGCCTGCAATGACTGACACACTTCCAGTCACCGGGTGGACTGAGAAGTCTGATTGGTCGCCAACAATGGAAAAATGCAAACTGTCACCGTCGTTGTCCTCTGCTATCACCTGCAAAAATAAATGTATTGACGTTGTAGTAAGCATTATTATGAACATCGTTATCATATCTAATCTTATCACTTAGTGTTTTTCCTACCATAATGACATCATTTAGTAATTGTTCCTCTTGCATTTGACCATTCATTTGAGATTGACTGCACATTGGGGTGAATACATTTTCTGCAGTGGTGATTTCTGCATAAGTTGTTACGTATGAAGTCAATGGTCTGCTGGCATCAGAGGAGATTATGCCATTCGGTTTTGAATGAAGTGTGATATAATCGCTTGATGGACCCATTACATCAGATATGAATGGTGTCTTTGTGAATGTTTCTGATGATGTAGGATATACTGGACCGAGGCTACTGTAGGTAGTCTCATGGGTAAGCGGTAGAGCTGAAGAAACGTGGTAAGGTGAGGAAGGTGATGGTACTTCTGCCACCGTGGTTGGAATTTTTACTGAAGAGTCTCTTGCAACTGAAGTTGGATCCTGCTCAGTCCCTAGTGTAGTTGTGGTGCTCAATGGGTCTCCTGGAGTTGTCGCAGGACCTGATACAGTTACAACTAAACTGAATGTTGTCGTCATGTTTGGAACTCCACCGTCAGTTGCCTCTATTTCTAAAGTGTACGTTCCAGGACTTGGCAGCGAAGCTATGACAACTGAGCCATCCGTTTCATCTACACGTATCCAGCTTACAGAAGTCCCCTCTGAATAGATAACTTGACCATTGACTCCAGAATCAGCATCTGTAGCAGTTATCTTATAAATTACCTGCCCGATGGAAAGTTTCAACAGATCCAAATCAATAGAATCTGATGTTGGATTGAAAACTGGGGCATTGTCATTTACATCTGTGATGGTAACATATATAATGGCTGTTGCTGATCTTGAAGGCTTCCCTGGAAACAAATGAATTATCAGTTACATCTAAACAAGCGATTCATGTGTGTATATGTACTGAAATTAATGAATAATTGTATGTATTTTTCTGACCAGTATCAATTCCAATTACAATGACACTGTATCCGTCCACAGTTTCACGGTCTAAATGGTCCTCAAGTGAAAACTGACCTGTGCTACTATCTATTGTAAATGGTAGATCTGTTTGCCCAGGATAAAAGAAAAATTCTACTTCGCCCCCATCAGGGTCTGTGGCATTGACCTAAAGACACAATCCATTTCATACATTAAAATTGTAAGCGAATTGACAATATTCACATCAGAATAAACCATCTACAATGATTAACCTTTAACAAAACACCAGTGGGTTCGTCTTCAGGAACTGTTATGACATAACTTCCACCTGACTCAAAGTCAGGAGGTTCCTCGTTTACCTCCAGTACAATTATAGTTAATGAGGTGTCTTTTGTAAGAATGTTGACCCCTCCTACTCCCCCGTCAGATACCTCAATTAACAAGTAGTGACTGTCTTTTGTCTCCCTGTCGAGTCGACCTAGCAGAGAGATCTCACCTAATGGATGTGAGAAAACTCATGGCAGTGAATAGTTTAGATGAAAAAGAATTGAATGTTTTGATATGCATTTTATTAAATACCTGTCAACTGATTTAACGAAAATAGATTTTCATCATTTCCTGAGAGAAAACTATAAGCCAAAGTTGCACTGTCTTCATCAGTTGCTGACACTTTCCCTATAACCGTCCCCTGTATCTTGTCCTCCTTAACCTCAATAATATAAGGTGCATTTGTGAATTGTGGACCATGAATGTTTTCTGTAGTAACAACAATTCCTATTATCTGTGATGCACTGAACAATCCATCTGTTATTTCACAGGTCAAGTTGAAACTATCTGGACCATCAATCAGGGATTTGGAGAGTCTAATGAATCCTGTGACGGGGTTCACTATCCAATACTCAATTGGTTCTTCCAATACATAGGTTTGCAAATCTAAAAAATACGTGATTGTTGTATATTTTTGTCATTTTAATATATACAGATTTTATACCAGATTAGATTTGTATACCAGGTTCACATTCAGGTTCAAATTGAATGTGAACCTGGTATACAAATCTATATATATGTACATATGAAAGTTTATTATTTGCCAAGTTCAATCATGCTAAAATTCTATATATACTTACTAGCATGTGCAGAGTCAGCATCACTAACTATAATCTGGTATATCTCATTGTTCACTGGGGTAGCCTGTGGTATATTCAACTCCACATATGCATTTTGAAAAATGGGTGGATTGTCGTTAACATCATTTACTGTTATGGTCACATTGATTATTGTTGAGAGGGGAGGCTGGCCTGCATCAGTGGCAGTCAACATGAATTCATACATGTCCTCCTCTTCTCTATCCAGTGGACTTGTAGGAAAGATTTGAATCCAGTGTTCAGTAACTGATATGGTAAATGTACCATCTACATCAGGAATCGTTTCTATGCTAGAGAGTATTCTATTGTCACCAATGTCCTTGTCAGAAAAGGATAAGTGTTCAGGTTCAGCAGTAGCATTATTTTCGGTGAAGGTTAATGCCACAGTATCTTTAGAAAAGATTGGTGGATTGTCATTCACATCTGTTACTATCACATTGACTGTACAGGTTGCTGATTTTATACCTGAAGGTGGTGCTCCATTGTCCTTTACCACCACTTCAAACAAGTAAGTGTCGACCTTTTCTCTATCTATATCTCTACTTACTGTGACTGTACCATTAGTGACATCAAAAGGGATTGGTCCTGCACTTACTTTTGTATAGGTCAAAATAGATTCAATGTCATCATCATTTGCTATAATCTCATTCATGCTCATTCCAATAGGACTGTTTTCCAGGACATAAAATGTATAATTAGTTTCACCAAATACTGGCATGAACTGATTTGCTTTTACAAGGTCTATTGTAATGGTTGCTTGAGTTGACAATGGAGGATCCCCATTATCTGTGGCAGTCAGGAGTAACGCCGCATGCCCCAGATACATTGCTAATGGCCCACTTGTTTGTAAGTGATACAGCCCAGGTAAGCCTCCCGCATATAGTTGGAATGGAAATCCTGAGGAATTAAGAGTCGCTGATATCTGAAACATAGGTTAATGTTATTGACCAGATAGACATGATTGTTTTGAGGAAAGGAAAATTTGCATGCTAGAAATACTTGCTACCTTTGCATTATCGTTGGAGTCACGATCACTTATTTTAATAACAGCAACTACAAAGTTATTTGGCGCAGTGATATCAATAGCATGGCTTTGGCTGACGATGTCAATGTCCGGATGGTTATCGTTAGCGTCCAAAACATATATTTTAACGATGGAAGTCCCTATCATGACAATAAAAAATGCATCTGTTGAATATACATATATTCAAACTGAATTATAGTTTGAATGTGGCATATCATATTTGTACCCACCAGTCTGCTGTTGTGAAGCATCATCAGAAGCTTCAATGATCAGTGTGTATTCAATCTCCTCTTCAAAGTCCAATTCACTAATTGCAGTTATTGTACCATCTGTTCCGAGTGTAAATGAAGCAATATCTTGCCCAACTAGTTTATATGAGATGCCATCACCATCGCCATCACTTGCTGATACCTATGTTATAGTGGAATACACTGTATAGAATGTTCCCTATATGTTTTTAGCCTATCATTTAACTAGGTAATAATGTACCTGAATTAAAGGCAGAGGAGCTTGGTTCCCTTCAGTAATATTAATTCTGTACACATCTTCCATAAACACGGGTCTGAATGCATTTGCTCTAGTAAATTCCAATGTATAGGCTACTGTGACAAATTCTCCCTCCACATAGTCAAACAACTGGATATAAGGCGTTCCCTCGATTGCTCCAAACCATATATTAAAATCAAGTAAAAGATCTGAACCATCGCCTCTGTATGCTCGAATAATTGATGACTGGTTTCTCAATTCGAATTCATGATAAAAATATGTCCATCCAGGAGTGTTTCCAGACACAACATTTATCTGGAATATATTTGATAATGAAATTTATCTATTGTGTCATTAATATTTGAACCATAGCCTCAAAGGGCAATATGTGATTCATCTATTTAAACCTTACCTCTATACGAGATCCTGACATGTACTGTGCATTTAGAATTGAACCTAATGTCACATTTAATGGATTCAAAGCATCGTCACTGAAATAAAAAAAAGTGTTTAGCATGGTGATAAAGGATGTCAGATGACACAGTTTGCTTATCTTAAAGCAAATGTTTAATAAGAGAACCTTAAATAAACTCTATTAGGACGACCATCAGTTTCATCAACAGTTAGATAATCTGGTATACCATCATCTCGATCCTCAGGATAATTCACTCTAACTACATGCATTAGTTCATGAAACTGGACATCCTCCATAATGGAAAGCTTAGGGTCACCTTGATAGATTTATGAAAATAAATATTAGTTATCGATGTTTCAGGAATAATATGTTTTAAGAGTATGCATGCTTACTAATCATATTACATAATTATATGCACTTACCCAATGGGTTTATATTCCTAAATGTAGCTGAATAATTCGAGAATGTACCCTGCAGTGATGTTGCCATCAACCATCTAGCCATTAAAGTGATGCTTGGTTCCAGATCACCAAATTCCATTGTTAGTGAAGCGGATTTTCGATCAATGCCCAATTGAGATCCGATGATTTCAAATTGTATTAATAAACCTTTTTCATTTTCTGATATTTCTGGCTGACCAGAAGTGATCTTGAAATCCTTGGCAACTCCATATCCATTATTGGTGATAAGCAGGCCTAGGGTAAATGGGACTGATGGTTCTGGAATAATATCAAAAGTAATGGATCTTAAAAAAAAATAAAACATGCGCTGTTTGTTTCAGTTGTCTTGAATAAGTGGTCTTATAGTAAGTGGAAAACACAAGGAAAATAAGAAAAATAGAATGCTAAATCTTGAAAAACTATTTCGCATGTACAATACAATTTCGACACATTTCAGTCGTTCCGGACCCAACACAATAACAAATTATTGATAATCAGTGCCTGCTGATATATACATTACGGTGTTTATTTTCAGACCTATTGTTGGTGTGAAAGGATCATCCGATTGGATATTTTTTTCCAAAAAGTAGTATAGATGTAGTTGCGCATCTGGTTTCACTGTGACAACGTCAGGATACAGAGGCACACTTATATTGTCCCCATCCACAGAATATTCAAGAGATCCTCCAATTTCATAGTCAACATCTTGAGTAGGGGCTGCTTCTGAATATGGTATGATCAACCATTCTGCTGATCCAGAATTTCTTTTATCTAAGTGACCTGTACCATCAACATCTGACATACCCTCAATACTTGGTGTACCTTAAATGCAACCGTGAGAGTACACATTTTGTTATTCGCCAAACTTAAGTCTTAAGTAGGAACTAGTGCCTGCACTATTGCAGCAGTAGCCATTTGAATATCATAATTCGGTATAGAATGACACAGGGAAACTATACCCCTATGTACAATGATCCATTTTGAGCGATCGGCCAATAGGAAATTTCCACAACGTAAGAATATTGCTACCTTTTTTATCTTTAGGCAATAATACAAGCAAAAATAAGAATCACATTTTGTATTACCTATTATTTGCTGAAATGATGCTTACCAAAACTAAACAAACTTGTGGCATCGTCTCTTGCCTCCTTGTCCCTCACATAGATAGTCACTCTGATGTTAGTGAGTTTGAAATTTTCCCCGTTCTCCAGCTCGAGTCGTGCCAAAAATGCTTCTCTCGTCAAGGTTAATCTTTGTTTGATGTGTATTCGCACTTTGGAACATACACCTTTTTCCTCCTGTCCATCAGATTGCAATCAGTTTTCCATATTACGTACCATCTAGACTACAATCGTGAAGCGTACATTCACTCATTATAAGACAACTTACTTCATCGGCACCATAAAATCTGTCTTCTAAATCGCGATACCACAGGGCAGTATTTGCAAAGCCAGCCTATGTATCATTGGGGAATTTAAAACATTTATTACATCACAGACAAATATACAGTTCGGATAAGATTATGATTAAATTTGATAAGCGATGTTTAAGAAAATATATTTATTATTATACTTCCAGTACCTCTCTAGCATTTTGTTCAGTGCCTTCAATCTTGGTTTGAAACGTTTGAAATTCATTATAATCAATCACATTCTGACCACTAAGTATGCCTTCACTCCAACTTCTTTGTGTATTGTTCAGCCTCTAGTATGAGAGCGACAAACTAAATGTATGGATTATAAAAGCTGCATAATTCCCTACCGTCTACTTTTATTTACAGGGGTTTTATGACAGCTTTTTTTGCATCAATAACCTCGTTATTCAAATAAGTCTCTGTATATTGTTGTCAATTTTTTACCCCTAAGGTTTTCGTGTGATCATATATAATGTATTCATGACCCAATATTTTTTTAGTGCTTGGGCTGGTGGCGTTTGTGTGACTTTATATCTGAGCTAGGGTATTGGTAGCAGCGGTTTACAGTGGTTGGTGGGTTTGGGGGTAGGTAACGATACAAGATCCTCTTAGACGAAAATGTATTAAATCGATCTACGTTTCGTGTATGCTGAAGGAGACAGATAAATAAAACACACACTTTGAAATGCTCGAGCTTATAATTAAAGAAATATATATGGTACGATCCTGCAATGATTTTGGCTTTAAGTTCAATGAAACAAGTTTCGGACTTACGACAACCAATGTGGTAGCCATGTAACTAGTAACATCAGGTGGGAGGGGGAAGATTAAAATATCTTGCAGCTCTTGATTTGTTATTAGAGATCCACTACTACTTGTATCTGCTAGCTTCGGTATAACTGCTGCTTCCAGCCATGCCCTGCCGTCTATTTCCAACCTGTAATTAATAGGTTACACAGATTATTTTGTAATAGATTCAATTTATTGTCAATTCTGGTCCACGGCAAATTGTCAGTATGCAGACTTCTAATTCGTTTGGTAAAGGGTACCATTTCATTTCTCCAACAACCAGCAAATGCATGTCAAAATAAGCTTCTAATTCAAGAAATCGCGTTTGGAGATCAGGTATATAATCGGCTTGAGTTAACAGCGCTCGTTTTATCATTGAGCTTCCGCTAGAAACACAGTCATGCAGTTGCTCAAAACAACTGAAATTTGAATCATGTTTAAAAATTATTAACACATATGCATGTTTGAATGTTATCCAAAATGTTGTACATTCATTAATGAATACTCTACTATTCCTTACTTGTAGATGGTTGTTCCTGGGTGAATACATCCGAGCCCTGACCGCACATAAGCCAAAACTCCCCCATCATTTGCAATTGTATCACCAAATCCAGATGCACAAGTGATAAATGGATAAGGCAATGTGCCACATTTCCATATAATAGGCAGACAATCATTAGAAGATAGTGGTTGTGTAACTGAATTTTTCCAATCACCACCACCCAAACCTATGTCAAATGAATGCTGGGCATTGGCAATTGAATCGTCAAATTCTGAGTTTGTTACTAATAATATGCAACAAGATAATAAAATAATATGCAACATTTCCATACGATAGGTGAATAAATCCTTGCAAAATATATGTAGGGAAACTGGAAATGTCCAATCACCACTGCTGGTATCTGTGGCAATAAAACAAATTGGACATTGGAAATTGAGCTGACCTTGATCAGCCTAGATATAGCCACACAATTGTATTTAAAAATGTTCAAAAGTAACACTTTTCACAACGCAAAAGAGGGTGATCGTCAGACCTATGTCAGTAATCGGGCCTTCTGCAGGACCTCCGGTACCAATTCGATTACCTCCAGGGCTAAATCCACCCACTCCGCAATGGTACTTGATAGATAAGGGGACCTACAAGTATACTTCGATGAGAAAGCATGCGAGTTAAACTTCGTGAGGATAACGTGAATCAATCTAAAGCCTGTCTGCATTCTTGAATGCGTCTTACCTGTAGCTGTTGCCAACGCTCCCTATCACATAAGTACATGAAGCCAGAGTATATGGCCAAAAATAAACAGCGGAGCCTATAAATGCATGGGAGAAATTAAAGTTAATTCCTAATTCTGACAAAAAATGTAAGTTATGATATTTGATTAAATTTACAAACGGGGATCTCTTTTGAACTCCTGAAGAGTCTATAAGCCTATTCCTTTCTTCTTCTAGTACAGTAACTGTCACCGGAACATGAATGGTGCTGTTTGCTTCTATTATTCCCAGCTCCTCATTTTCCTGAATATATAATACCATTTTTGTTCAGACGAACGGGAAACTCCGAGTCGTTTGTAGTTGTAAATTTGACTTTAATGTATATATCTATGCGTACGATATGGAATCGCAGAAAGGGGTGAGCTCCGTCGTCTGGTACATTTATATATACTTCATTTGCTCTTATGAGGCCGTGGTTGGTTAGCTTAAAGTTGATCACTGGTATCAAACCTCTCTCTAAAGTTTCCAAATCCAGCTGACGAGGTTCAATGGTGACAACAGGTATCGGAACATAAACTTCATAATCCGCTTCTAAGACCACCTCATAGGTATCCTCAAATGTTACTGGTGTTACCGACCAACTAAAACGACCAAATATATGTATTAATGTGTAGCTATGATACATGTTGGTCATAAGTTTTAATAAGTATGAAATTATTGATTTCTTCTTTCACTGACCTATAAGAAACAGCTGTTCTTTGCAAAAATACTGTAATTGTAGAATCCGAGGGAGAAGCATAAATCACCAGATTCTCGGGTGTGTGTTTGTCAGCGCTTGCATAAAGATTGTAGTAGTTTTCTTGTATGTCGTAAAACACTACTGATCCTGGTAAATATGGTAAAGCAGTTATAAAATTCAGACAAACTGTCTTACACGTGCTATGAATACTGAGCTCAAATTCAAAGAGCGGCACAAAATATGTGAAATACATTATTTCAGAAATATTGACACCGTCATCGGCCTATCATGGGAACATATTTATTGTGCTTATCTAATCCGTAAAATCATTGAGTATCTCATAGCTATATTTATCTTTTTATGTCATCAGTTATATATATCAAGTGTCATCAATTGTTGTTTGACAGTTGTTTAAAAATACTTTTTTAAAAACCAACGGACACAATTCTGCGTTGCATGACCTTTTTTTTATCTTATCTGGAAGGGAGGGTACGTCCGGTCTTTTCTCTTTATTTCGTCACCATGAATTCGGCGGCCCCGGCCGGAAGGTGCCTTTTTTTATTAGTTGTTGTTGGTTTATGGGCACATTTGCAGTGCGAGGATGGAATTTGAGTTAGTTGGAATAATTTTCAATACTTGTTTTAGGGGTGTATGGGAGAGTGTTGTTTTCAAACAGGGACAGGGTCTCTTTGTGTTTTTCCGTCTCGGACGTATATGCCAGCCGGATTTTAAAAACAAAATTACGACACCGTTTTAGAAGCTGCAGGAGTGGATATTTCACATATTTATTGTGTTTTCAACTCTCCTGCCTTAATTGCAGGGTTGGAATTTACGCAGTTATTCCTGGATCACCGTCCTGGCGGGTTATTTGTCGTGTTTTTTTAGTTGATTTTCATTTCTTCTATCTATTTTATTTCCATAGGGTTTCTTGAACAGGTGTATGCGCTTGGGAAACATTTACTAAAGTTTAGGGAGCTTTAACCATATCTTAAATTACCTGATTCGTTGGTGTTTCCTTCATAATGCTCAAATCGAAATGCATTATTGAGAACGATTCGTGCGCCAGCTAGCAGCGGGTTTTCATCAGCAAAATATGTGTATTCATCTTCAACATACACCATCAGATTAAGGGAATTGCTTGATGAAATTATGAATCTAAAAAAGGAAGCATACACCATTTGATCGATAGTTCCCATCAACATCCATAAGGCGCATACATATTGTCTAATATTACTTGTAGTTGAGAGACGCTCCCGTTTCCTCAGAAATGATTGCTATCGAGCCATATTTTTCCTCAATAGGGTCATCAAGTCCGGGGGAGACACCTATTACCACAGTTGCATTTTCTCCTGGGTTTAAAATCATGTTGCTGTTACTGGTATCCCCAAACTTTGTAAATCCAACTACGCTTAATATTTCTACAGCTGGCAATTGAGCAAACACATTTGTAGCTGGTCGCTCCCCAATATTTCGTACAATCACCTAGTAATTCATAAGTATCTAAAGTATATATTTGTTTCAAAGAGGGGGGTTTACTATGCACATATATTTATGAATCTAATCATTAAGGCTTTTAGGTCTACACTGATCAAATGTGCTGGCACTTACCTCCACTGTATGGATAGAACCTTTAACAACTGTCGCTGTGACACTGGACGGCGTGACCGAGAGTTTCGGCTGCTTTTCTCTGAATCTGACATTTACACGGCCTGATTTACTCAATCCTTCAGATGTGATGACGGTAACGTAAAAGTATCCATTCCAGGTAGATAAAACTGTTAAAGAAATTGAACGGTAAATTCATCGTTGATGATGTTTTTCGGGACACATTATAGTCTATTCTATGACAGTATTTTATAAGACTTACAATTCGATCATATGCATTATGATGTTATGTAAAATCATAACAAGTGAACATATTACCTTCAATGTTGACTTCCGCGTTTATTTGAGCACGAGGCTCAAGGAAAGGTTTGATGGGGCAGTCATCAACGTCAAATTTGCATACATCAGTCGTTGTATTATACTCTCTCAGTGATAAGGACATACCTTGCTCAACTCCTGTTGACTTCTGGAAATAAATGGGAAGAACCTGATCGAACAACTGACCATTGATCGTCCATAGATTATAACCGCACGAACTACTATAAACTACAAACATAACATACCTGCACAACAACGTTACTTAATGGATCCTCACCAAAATTTTCTATTGAAATAATAACGCTGAATGGGCCTTCATCAACAAAGCCATCAACTGACTGGTAACCAGGAGTGACCGATAGTCCATAGACTGACCAACTAGCCTCAGACATAAACGTTGTGATTACTGGATGGCGGGCATCCTAGAAATAAATTATGTAGCCTATGACTGGACATCCCGTCGAAGACTTGAATCGCATTATATATGTTCACCCTTCATATATAGAGGTGTGCATTTGTGTAATGCTAAATGCTATACGTACAGCCTCAAATAGTCCATATTCACGACTTGATGGATAAAATCTCTCAAAGAATACAGTGCTCCCAGGAACAGTTGTTGTCGTTACAATTCTTTCAGCAAGGTTGGAGCGTATGCTGGAATGTAACGTAATATATTTTATTTAATCCACGCTGGGAATTATAATACTGTACTCGCTTCCATTGCGCTATAACGAGGCGAACATGGGCAGTATCTCATGAATAGCTAATTATTATTTGGTAATATTGAAGGTTAATTTGCTCCATTATTGTATTCTTTGCAAATTGTGCTAAAATCACCGTGTCACTACCCAGGTTGAAATACCCGTGAAGGCAAGCGAAGAGTGGCAAGTCATTGTTAGGGAATGTATAAGGGTAAATTTGTCATCAATAGAGAGGATGATTATAAATCAGATAATATTTGCTGGCAGCAAACACATTTCATTCATAATTTCAGAACTCAGATAGATTAATACGCGCGATAGATTAATACGCGCGATAGAGAAAACAACTGGAATATAGGGCTCCACCAATTAGTGACAAGTATGCTTGAAATACATTACAGCTGCACAAACGTAAGACGGGAAGGGAAGTAACAACACCCGTCGACCAGAGAAGCGAATCTAGAAATGCTTTCTCACATTAAGTTATTCTAAACGAGACATTGAATGATACGAGGGATGCAGGCTTCGATGAAACAAACGTCATCGCCGGGAAACAACTAAAAGTGGGAAAACGCCAAGTGAGACAAAATATGCTTCATATGTCGTCTAGGAGATCGCACATCCATACATGTGAACATTTAGATGAAAAGCACTGGAATTGATATACTATAACTACTGCGGAAGAAGGCACTATATTGAATTCGTAAGCACAATTCCTGGGAACAATTTAAACGGTGCTAAGACGTTAAACAATAGGAACCAACCAAACATAGAAACGCCACGTAATCCAGGTACGTCACAAAATAGCAGCACGTCAGAACAACATCCATGACGCGAGGGTACAACTGCCAACCATCGGGACAGACATGATCTAAACCAAAGGCTTTTATTCAGCAATTTGAATCGCCAAGGGCTTTAATGAAACAAAGTGGACAAGTCCAGTCATCACATTGCAAACATGGCCGACTCATCAGTGCCTTCACTTCAAAAAGATATACCACAGAGGAAGGAACTATGTAACAAACCTGAAACTGAAGTAGCTTGTTCAACTGAGGATATTCTCCCGGAACACTTATCTATTTTTTGTGAACTTATTAACTCACACTTTGATCAGTTGGGTGATGATCTAAGGTCCATCAGCATTAGACTGGACCAAACCGAAGAATTGGTGGATGTAAAGGTTAAAACTATAGAACATGTGTTGCAGGCTTGTCAAAAGCTAAAAACGGACACAATTTCAATTACATCACAGTTAATGGAAACCAGTAAAATAAGAGGCATCCAGAGAACTCTCGGTGATGGACAGAAGTTTACAACTGAGCAAAGAAGAGCACAGACAACATGCAGCACAGTTTAAAGAGCTAAGGAATAGAATGGAAAATCTTGAGTCATTGAACTAAACAAAAGCAAAACTTTAAGCATTGAGGATCAAATTAAATCATTTGAGATAGACATATACAGAGACAGATCCCAGATTGATGAAGAAGAGAGCTCTGAACAGGACAGGAGAAACCTGTTGATATATGGTCTGAATGCATGTGATCAAAACAAGCAGGGGGTAATCCATTTTCTCAAAAGCCACTTAGACACAGAAATAGAAATTTAACTGAAATTCTGGATGTGTCATTGCTAAACCTATCCAAAGGTGGCAAAACTATAACTCTTGTTAAATTTGCATGTCTGGAAACAACGCAGCATATTTGTAAAAGGCGAATTAGGCTAAAAGGGACACAAAATCTGGCTGAATGAAGAATTAGTGAAGAGGAGAGCATCAATTTTTTTCATGCAAGGCAGCACGTCAGAAGAGGGCTGATACAAACAACCTGGACCCACATGGGAGAACTTTTCATAATATTAAAAGGAGACAATTTCTCATGAAATATTACTGGCAACAGTGAAATAGTGCCTAGAGGTCTGTGTCTAAAATAATTAACTTTCTTGAGACACCAGTCACTGTGAAATAATATTGAAGCTAACTAAGGTCCCATAAAATTAATAATCTGTTTCTAAGGCTTTTATTTGCCTGAGAGGAAGGGTGCGGGCAGCAGGTCAAGTCTTTTTATT
The DNA here is from genome assembly GCA_035585475.1 of Armandia brevis. NCBI lineage: Eukaryota > Metazoa > Annelida > Polychaeta > Opheliidae > Armandia > Armandia brevis. The sequence goes on along the minus strand of JAXGGS010042888.1, from coordinate 5,893 downwards.
TTATATTTTTTGTGGCCAAGATGGGGGCGGCAGGTTTTTTAAATATTTTTTCACCAGGAATTTGGAGGGGCGGTGGGCCCGCAAATCAGTAGGGGCGGCAGGTGCCTTTTTAAAAAAAATATTTGGCCCATTTTAAGCACTTTTGGAGGGTATTTCTTGTGTGAGGGTCGGTTTAGGGGATATATTTTTATAATTTCATTATTTCATTAATTCTTTTTTTTCTTCCTTGTTAAGTAGGGTCGGCAGGTATTTTTTAAAATATTTTTCTGTGAAATTAGGGGCGGCAGTTTTTTTTGTTTTTTTTTCTGTGAAATTAGGGGCGGCAGGTTTAATTTTTTATTTTTTCGCGATGTACCTAATAAAAAGAGGGTGGCGGGGGGTCTCAGGCCCATGCGGGCAGGGCCTGAGAAACAATTTATTAATTTTATATGGCCTAATTCCTTTCACTAATCTCTATATATTAAGCTCATATCTCATTCATGTCTACGGCTGGGGGCCTAGTATGGTTAGGTCCTGTCACCAGTCCGATTACCTATTACTCCATTGCATTCTTCTAATTCGTACTCAGTATGGTAATATAGCAATTACAAACAAACTCAGATAGGGATCGCGGCTTATGTTAAAAAGAACACGGGTACCTCACAATGGGTATCAAATCAGTCTCTTTACAAACTTAACATGATTCATTCTTAATTTGTACGCGAATATTCAAAAATATAATACTCATAAGAATAACACACCTAATATCAACCGGTACTTCGTACTCATCCAGATAAGCATCTTGTTCGAGAAACTGAACATTTCCACTAAGCAGGACAGAACCAGCAAAATTGTAGGGTCCGTAAACTACAGGATCCAGCGTTGCTGTGTATGACGGTTGTATGGTGACAGTAAAGGAAATCATGTCACTCCCAAAGGCGTTTGTACATTGGATCTCGATTTCTTTGCCATGTATGCTTGCTGAACCAGCCCATGTTACCTGCCCATCTTGATCAATGGTCATACCAACTGGTCCTTTGGTCACAGTCCATGAGATTGGCAAGTGGCCCTGACATAATGTGTTGATATCGCTGGGTAAGAATTTGTATTACTGATTGCTTTACTCCAGGTGATCGACTTTTAAGAAAATACTGAGAGATGCCTTCTTACTTCCGAAATTGACGCCAGTATTGTGAATTCTTTCCCCTCCGATACTGATTGTGAGTCGATAGGAATTATCTTTGGTGGAATGCCTAACACAGAACAATCATCTCCCGTCCATGGATTTATGCATATACATCTACTCATGGAACAAACCCCTCTAAATGGTATCTCCTGGGAGCCACAGGCACTTGCAGGACACAGTGCAACATACTTGAACGTCTACAAATATAAAAAACAGTTACAGTAATGAGTAAATATTGAGAGTGTTATCATAGTACGTGTGTTTTGGGAGAGATCTACTCACAAATGCTCCCTCAAATGGTTGGTCATCTGCTGATCGTATAGAGACAATCACAGTTCCATCTGTTTCTGCAGGAGAAGTGCATGTTACTTCGTCTGCACTCGCCCACTGAGCTGATATTATGACGTCTCCAAACCTGGCATAACAGAGTTGTGTCAGGTAATGTCATGTTTATTTAAACTAATTTGAGATATACCAAACCATCAATAGGCCATTTGCTAACCGGCAGCTGAATGTTTGAGTTTGTGGGAAGTTATCGCCAAACACATGAACCAGCGTGCCACCTACATCCGGTCCTTCCCTTGGTGCTATTCTCAAAGGTGTCATCAAAGGCAAACAGTTTGGCCCATAATATTTCTCAGCACACTGAGAACATAAGGCGCCTGCCCAACTTTCTGAGGTACAATCACATTTACCTGGCGTAACAAGCAACATAGTCAAACTTATGTGATCCTTAATTTAACAATATCACGTTTATTTGCTATAAAACTCCAAATAGACATATCTATAAGAATCTTCAGCCTCTTCGTACCGTTGATCATGTTGCAATCGCCATTGACACATTTCGGGCATGAACTACATGATACACCCCAATAGCCAACTGCGCAAGCATCACAAGAGCTTCCATCAAATCCATCAAAGCAGAAACACCTAGAAATGTAGGATACATTCATAAATACCATACAGTCTCATGAACAATTACATTTTGTTAACAAAGCGATTATGTTTTAAATAATCATGCGTGATTACTTACTCATTTGGTGCCAGACATATTCCATTATCGGAACAATTATTGCTCTCGTAACATGTGGCACGGGCACAGTTTGGTGGTAACCAACCTAATAATCGTTGGTCCATTAGATTTAACTTTCTAATACCATATCATGTTAAATATGAACCATTGTAGCAGCCTATTAGAAATATCATGTATCTACCTTCATCACAAGTACATAGATTAGGTCCAATACAAATCCCGTTACCCTGGCAGTTGTAGAGAGATGAGCAGGAAAATTGGCTGCAATCGTCTCCTTTCCACCCATCTGAATGATGAGTCATTATCATATCTAAGCTTGTATATATTAATGGACAGTTCTACCAAGATATATTTCTTGATTTAAAAATACCTACCATTGCATTCACAGTAATCGGGCCTGAGACAGACTCCGTTTCCTGAGCAATCACCAACTCCAGCACAGGATATCTCGGGACTGTCAAGAGCAGGGTCGAATATCACTGTTCCGAGATTAGCATCATCATCAGCATCGTAAATCCTTCCGGAAATAAAAGCCTGATCAGTGGACCCCCACCAGTTCTCTATGGCATTAAGTTCATTTGGGCTAGGAAAGGACGCCGCTAGATCATATGTACTCAAAGGATTTGAGAAGATACACTTGGTGATATTCATGGTCCACATTGTAGTGTTCATTACTGCCAGTGATAATGCATAGTTGTCCGTAAAAATGTTTCCAAACAGATTCACGAAAATAGGGTTATCATCATCATATTGACCCATATAAACAATACTGCTTGCTACGTTATCTATTAATTCATTCAAGTTAATTGTATGCACTTGATCTGACCAAGATCCCCAGAAATTATCTACTGAAATATACAGTATATGTCCTTCATTATTTTCATTGTTGTTGAAAATATTCTTTGATATACTGAAAGGTCGTATTCCAGAAGTATAAAAGTGCAGAGGGGTATCAAATATGATATCTTTGAAAGTGTTATCTTCGATCGTTGTGGTACCGTCAATCGAATAGCTGAGCTCGTCAATTTTAAGTCCTTTACTATTCTCAAATACATTGTTGGCGATTAAAAGATCCGAATGTCTGCCACTGCAGTAGATCTGCGTTGTGTATGCTCCCTCTGTTTGTTGGCCAAAATAATTTCTAGCCAAGTGAAAGGTTGCGTTTTCGTCCATCTGGGTGTAGATATTCCCCTCATTTCTTTGGAATGAGTTGTCTACGATAGTCACAAGTGAATATGATGTATGCACATAGATAGCATATGCATCTATATCGGAAAACGATGATGCTGAAATTGATAGTATGCTTTCTTGGCGACTGGAAGGTACATAGATGCCATAGTCCAATGCAGAGAACGTACAATTGTTTACTGATAACTGTGCATCAACATCGACATATATAGCATAGCCTCCGGATCCAAAGCCTTCAAACACAGAATTTGTTATAGATACTGTGTATGCAAATGTTTGTACCGCGTAGCTGTAAGAGTCAAGCATCATTCTTAAATTGTCTATTACGTAGTTTGAATTTTCGCCATACAATTGGAAGCCATACTGTGAGTTATTAATAGAAATGTCAGCTATATCGCAGCATTTACATTCTGGAAATAAAGGTATACTTAAATGAGATTATATCTTTAAAATGAATTATTATAACAGTCTTCATATCATACTAGGACGAAATATCCGTGACAAACCTGGTCCAGAATTCACGGTGATTCCGTGCCATTTGGCTGCAGTTTTATCGAGTGCAACATTTCCATTCAGACCATCGATACACAGATCACCTTTATAACAACAAATGTTTATATACTTTATTAATTTCGCAGATATGTATATCACTTATAATAAAGATGTGAAATGTAGTTGTTAGTGAGTAAAATCAAATAGAACTTGCTTACCCATCGCAAATATCCCAAGATTACGCTCAAATAGTAGTGTGGCGTTGTTGATAGTAAGAGATGATTCCTCCCTAACATGAATACGCACAGAGTATTAAATGGGTTTCCACATAAAACGTTATCTGCAAAGATCCCTAAACCTTATCTCATGTAAGATAATGTTAATCAATTTTACTTCACAATTCACGAAGCGACAGAACCATGACCATTAGGCCACATACAAATTGTTTCTGAGGCCCCGATTGAGTAAAATGTCTTAACCGACATTAAATAATCCCTAAAACTTCTAAATAAAAGATGACTGGATTTGATATCTTCCTCTGATATAGTAATACTTTAGAAACGTTGGTCTGACAGATTGGCGAAACATAATAATAATTTCAATTTGGCTATAGGATCGCGAATCAGTCAACATGAAAGCTGTATAAAACGCGGATCCTTTTCTTGAGTGATTTGCTATTATTTTGTTATTTTCACTCATTTTATTGTTATATTCACTCATATATTATCGTTATATTCACTCATTTTATCGTTATATTCACTCATTTTTTCGGTATTTTCACTCATTTTGTCATTTGTCCTAATTATTTCGTCATTTGTCCTCATTATTTCCTCATTTGTCCTAATTATTTCGTCACTTTTGCTCATTATTTCCTCACTATTCGTCATTATTTCCTCATTATTCGTCATTATTTCCTCATCATTTCCTCATTATCCATCACCTTCTTGTTAGTATTTTTCATTTCTCATCATTTTCTCGTACTATTTTGATATTATTCACCATCACATTTGAATGTGTCAGCATGGGAGAAAAAACTGAATAATTTTACGGATGTTTAATCGGTATATACTATGGTGCACAAACCCAGTTATCTCACCGAATTTTTCAGTGGAACAGCGGTTTATTTTATACGCCTCGATGAAACCAGATCTGATTTGAGCATACTCGCAGAAGGTCTGGTACCAGAACACCAAACACTGGAGCAGTTCTTTAAACTCCTCATACTGCATCATGTCATCCTTACTCCGCTAAAGAACTAGTTAAAGAAACTTGTTACCGCAATACTTGTTGGGACATGGGAAATAACAAGTACATGTATGTGTGGTGGTAGTGAAATATAAGTTTAGGTTAAAACCTGTAATAATAGATTTTATTTAACTGTTACATGAATTTAAAAACCCCTAGATCTCTCATTTGTTCGAAGCTTTCCAATACTCTTAAGGCTGTATAAAGCGCAGATCCTATTCTTGAGTGATTTGCTATTATTTTGTTATTTTTACTCATTTTATCGTTCTATTCACTCATTTTATCGTTCTATTCACTCATTTTATCTTTATGTTCACTCATTTTATCGGCATTTTTCCTCATTTTTCCTCATTTTTCCTCATTTTTCCTCATTTTTCCTCATTTTCCCTCATTATTTCCTTGTTATCCATCACCTTCTTGTTAGTATTCTTCATTTCTCACTATTTTCTCGTACTATTTTGATATTATTCACCATTTTCCCCCATTTTCACCTATTACAATAATGATCCATGTTTTATACAGCCTACATGAACCCATTTGTGTCTTCTTTTGTTCTGCGAAGTGTTTTAAAATTTGACTTAAAAGTGTCTTGAATTTGTCTAAATTACTATCTGCTGGTAATCGGAATTTTAAGACAATATTAAGACACTTTGAAGACACAAGACCAATTCAAGACACTGATGGACTCGATGTCCCTAAGGCAAAAAACAATGACCCGGACAATGACCCGGGGGGCACCTGCTATTGAGACAATAGTATGATGTATGTTG